>JAOEJI011201780.1:0-12574 GCA_025448255.1 Umimayanthus chanpuru
TGTTCACTTTGACACGACGGAACGCGATAGCAACGGCGAAATCATTTTTATCTTTTCACGGTGCACCAAACCTGGGGCGAATCCAGAATTTAGTGAGATGGGGTTCTGACAAACGTCCGCCTACATAATATAACTGGTTATTGCAATTCAACAAGTTTTTTTTTAACAAGAGAAAGTATGGTAAAATATATTTGCGTTTCACTTGAGGGGGAACGACCGCTGCATGATCGGCCCAAGCAAACCGAACTGTGACATATGTTTGTTTTCACATTAAAGAGAATCAGTAAGTTTTCATTAATTTCCTTGTATCATTGGCCAAATTTGAGCCTCAATCTTCTTATCAAAGCGTTCCTAACAATAAAACAAATTAGCAAAGAGCGTGACAAATTACATGACATAAAAAAATTTACCACCAATACCGAACAATTCCTTTGGGTAATGGAGCGGTAATAAAAAAGCTAGGCAATTAGATCAATAAAGAAGAAGCATGGAGAGGCTCGCTCAAGAATTTTTGGCTTCTCTGGAACACAAATCTCGGGAAGAACTATTGGCAAGAAGGAATGGTCTGTTTTTCTTGATTAATGGAGATGTTTTTTGGCCAATACCCAAGTGACCAAAAAAATGCGCAGACTGCTCTGGGCCAAGCCTTTGGGAGATAAAGAATGTTTCCAACTGACACTTTTCCTTCTTAGGAATGGCTGCAGTAAAAGCACTGTTGCAGAATGGATAATTATATGCCAATTGCTATGGAGTTTTAACAAGATAATTTGGAAGAAGAGGGCCATACAAGTGGACTACCTGAGTTGAAAAGAAACACCTGGTTTTTTTACGATGTATTTCACCGAGGACTGTACTTCTTCAATAGACAAAGAAAACGGTGACTCGCGAAACCCAAACCACCAAACGGCTCTTTTTAGAGCCATCAAATTTGCAAGAGATAATGACCATAAATTCTTGACATTAGCACGATAGCATGGTAACGTAGCAAACGCAGCTTCGCGTTTGTAAAATCTTAAACAACCGTTATAAACTAAACGCGCTTGTGTTCTTTGGGTCATTTAGAGAACGACGCATATTTTGTTATAGCCAGTACACTTAAGAGTTTCGCGGCTTTGCCTCAAAGCGGATGCTTGTCCAAACAGTTTCGAGGCTCTAATCTCGACCTCACTTTCAGCTCTAAAATCTAAACTGAATCCGCGCTTGTGTTGTTTGGGTCATTTAGAGAACACACATATGTTGTAATAGCAGATTTTTGGCTGTAAAATATAAACTTAATCTTCGGTCATTGACTTTCAGCTCTAAAATCTAAAGTAAATCCGCGCTTGTGTGGTTGGGTCATTTAGAGAACAACGCATATATTGTTATAGCCACTAATCACGACCTGACTTTCAGCCGAGACGAGTCGTCTTTGAAGGAGACGGCTCGTGACGAGTCGCCGAGTCGTGACGACTCGCCAATGTTTTTGACCAGCCCCTTTACTTTTATGCTAATTACAGTGATTGACTTCCGGTCACGACGTCAATGTTTTTGACGGCCCCATTTTAAATAAACTTCCGGTCACGACCTGACTTTTGGCTAAGACGAGTCGTCTTGGCTAAAGACGACTCGTCTCAGTTGGTGTGTATTGGACATGTATGTCAGGTCCATAAATAGTCGTACGGACCTCTAGCTCTTGATCACCTGTCAAACCGTCAAATGATTTCGTTCCTTTCCCGGAGTAATCAACAAAGCCATATAACAAACATCTTCTTAGCCTCGTTTGCTCGGTCCGTACGGCAAGTTATGGATCCTCGTACGGACCTCGCACTCGGCTAATAAGGGGTATATATACGGAAGTTGTGATGACTGAAACATTTTGCAGTACAAATTACAAAGATATTCTGCTAAAAAAGACATAACATGTACACTTGGGCTTACGGGTCCTCGCAAATACGTATTTTGTGGGTTTTAATTTAATTTTATGTTGCTTAAGCCAGCAAGTTAGTTTGACACGAGAAATTTTTAGCATTCTTAACAGATTATTTTTTAAGACTTCGTATCGTTCACAGTCAATAGCTGTGTGTAAGAGCCGCTTCAAATGATCTGCGAATTGCAACTGAACATAATGAATTAACGCGAAAGGGTCCGCGCAAGCAAAGCAAAATATTTGGTATTCCTGTCTCACTTATATGACTGATACATGTTGCGCCATGTGTATGATGTTTCAAACATGGATATACAAATAGTTTACCTCGTTTGAAAACTTGAAAGTTTAATATTTGTTTATCCGGCCAAACCTCGGTATGTCTGAGCTGAATTTTATTTGGCCGGAAAATTGACAGGAAGACTAACCACGCAGCCGTTGTTTTGAGCACTGTGTTATATCTTCAAAAGATCAAGCGCTGGCGATTGACTTTTTCCTTTAACTACTCTACATTCTCTTTCTCTCTTTCGCCACCATGAAAATGCGCGAAATGTAGTCCAAGGCAATCCAAAATTTCTAAAATTTTCCCGGGGGAGTATGCCCCCGGACCCCCCTACATATTTGTATCTTCACTGCCCACTCACGCACCTCCCCACGAAAAATCCTGGCTACGCGCCTGCACTACTTCGCTTTGAGAAATTTACCGTTTGAACTTGAATCTAAATCACTGACAGACGCTTTAGGTAGTAGATCATACAAAATCATGCATACGGGCAAAACATTTTCGGCTATCATTACAACAGATATTTAAAACAGGTCCAAACGACGCCAAGCCATGAAAGCAATCAGTGATACTGGCATGTTTCTACTTCTAGAAGGCTCCAGAACAAGTCAGTATCTATTTTAAGACTGGTATCATCTTACTACACCTGCTACTTCGCTTTGAGGAATTTACCATGTAGACTTGAATCTAAATCATTGATAGACGCTTTGGGTAGTAGATCACACTAAATAATGCATACAAGCAAAACATTTTAGGTCATCTGTACAACAGATATTTAATACAGGTCCAAACAACGCCAGACCGTGAAAGTAATCAGTGATAATGGCATGTACCTCAATTCCTGCCAAGATTAGACTGCGAGCAGTCTCTTTCTGTTCCTCAGAACCAGTCGAGCGGTCGAGGAAACAAAAACCGAGCGGCGAAGCAGAAGCTGGCTGTATATTATTAGGGAATAAAACTCTAAGAGATAACGGTTGATCAATTTGTCTTTTACTCATTCCAGATTCACAGTTTCTGATTATAAATTGTATAAGACACTGTAATAAACTGAATACATTGTATGCTTGCAAGGGAGCGCGGCGCCTAAGTGCTAGTTTAATGATTACTAAGAAAAAATCTTTAAAATAGAATTCTCCGTAATGATAAAATGATTTTAAAATGAGGCATTAACACACAGTTATAATTGTTTAAAACAAACGTTTTCGCTCAACTTGAGCATCTTCAAATCGATTATAACATAATCGGAATACAAAAATATAACAACAGACGGAGCCGAAACCTAGACTCGTGACCTCACGGCCACGAGTAATAACAGATTTACCAATTTGCTAATGCCTTGAATGCATTCAACAGGTCATCTAAGGGAAAAACTGCAGAGTTACGTATCCTTGTTCAAGAAAGTCCGTCTGATACGTGCAAAGAAGCGCCAAGGACTTATCAGAGCTCGTCTGATTGGCGCAGATCACGCCAGGGGGGAGGTGCTAGTCTTTCTGGACTCGCACTGTGAGTC
This sequence comes from Umimayanthus chanpuru, assembly GCA_025448255.1. Taxonomy (NCBI): domain Eukaryota; kingdom Metazoa; phylum Cnidaria; class Anthozoa; order Zoantharia; family Parazoanthidae; genus Umimayanthus; species Umimayanthus chanpuru. The sequence goes on from JAOEJI011201780.1 coordinate 3,697, forward strand.
AAATTATGGTTGGTTAGAACCGCTGCTCGCAAGAATTGCTTTTGACAGGAGTATCGTCGTAACGCCTGATATTGAGGTGGTCGATTTAAGGACGTTCGCTTACAGTGGAGAGAAAGGCTCAAACAACAGGGGGGTGTTTAACTGGGAGTTGACCTTTAAATGGCGGCCTTTGCCCCAGTATGAAGTAAAGAGGAGACACTCACTTGCTGATCCCATTAGGTGAGATGTAATTACACTGCAATTCGTAATAGTCTTAGTGTTTGTTAATACTGTAGCTTTAGCTTGCTATATTTCTGACGAAGAACAGTATAACCAGTTTTAGAGAATACGGGTTTGATCAACAAAGGCTGATATGGTATGTTTTTCGCCTGTGAAATTTGGTGTGTAGCTGACGTTTCGAGCGTTAGCCTTTCGTCGGAGCAGACTCAGAACTGCTCCGACGAAGGGCTAATGCTCGAAACGTCAGCTACACACCAAATCCCACAGGCGAAAATCATACCATATCAACCTTTGTTGATCAAACCCGTATTCAGCTTACTCGCCAACGCAGAATAAACATTTTTTTTTAAACTAGCCTTCCAATTTTAGAGAAGGCTGCTTGTTTATCAGTAGTTTACATTACTGTCATGTTATTCAGTATGAGTTATCTTTCCATAACATCTATATCTGTGATAAGAGTCATCAAGTTTAGCTTGAAAGAGAGGTCGAGAGAGCAATATTTTATTGAGGCCTAAAGCCTCTATGCTTGTTCAGAACGGAATAGCCTCATATGTTCGCCTATAAAGCGTCCCAGGCTCCAACATAGATCAACTACAATACGCGACATTTAGTCGGAAACACACCGAGATATTAAATCAACAAAACGCAACCGGCCCAGATGGGATCTCACCAGGATTATTGAAATTTAATTTCTTATAACACACGGCCCCAATAATACTAACACTAATACTAATACTAATACTAATACTAATACTAATAATGAAAATAATAATAATTTTATTAACCACTTTCTAAAAATGCATTACAATATGTCTAAAAAGTCTGTTGAAAGTTCAGTTCCGCTACAAAATATAAATATTTATCCACAATTGTTTCTTCAAAGAAGTTATAACATACCATATATCAGCTTTGCTCTACCAGAAATACATGACTAATTTCTAATTACAATTTGTTTAATGAATATTTCTAAATAATGAGTGTGCACTACTGAATTAAAACTATATAGAAATGTATTCACAACATCTATTAAAAAAACTTCGAGTCCGGTATAAAGAATATAATAATAATAGTAAAAATAGTAAAAGTAGTAATAATTTAAGTTCTGTGATATGTACATTTTGGTGATTCTTTTGTCTAAAAATAGATAAAAAAAATAATCATAATAATCATAATAATCGTAATAATCGTAATAATCGTAATAATCGTAATAATCATAATAATCATCATTATAATAACTTACTACACTTCTACTGCGCACTTAACAATATAAAATTTTAAACTGCGCATTGCAAAAGTTTACACTAATACTAAACGACTAAAACTATAAAAAAAAAATCATAATATTATACTAAACTAAGGTTATAATAAAATTCTATAAAAGTATGGCGCAAACAGATGTATGGTACTTCTTATCATTTTTGACCATACAGGCATACATGATCATTTTGGCCTTTCTTGCTCGATTGAGCAACCGCCCGTTCTGGCGCGCGGAGGCCGAAGCTGCATGGCCGGCTGGAGGCTGGTGCCCAACTGCTGTATTGATTTGAGTTCCCAAAATGGCGATCTGTGGTGTGGCTTTGTCGGAAGCTGAGGCATGGATAGCTCGGTTTTGATCGCATAGTTAATACGGAGGAAGCTGAAACTTGGTTTTAAAACCTTGAGAATTTTAGCAAACATAGTTGGTGTAGGTAAATATGAACTTCCCGATGCCTGCCGAAAGAAACGACGCAGGCAGTACCAATGGCAAAGGTAAGTTACTAAGTAGTTGAACGCGAAAATCAAAATGACGGTTCCAGATGTCAAATATCTTCTGTTTGGTTATTTGTTGAATTCGAAAACATTTTAAAGCAAATTTTCAACGAAGAATCTTTAAGTTACTTTAATCTCCGAGTTTCCTAACTACTCGTGACCTATAAACAGTTTGTTGATTGAAGCGTGCGGCGTTTGTGCCCGCATTTCACAACCCATACATTTTTATTTTGAGTTGAGTGCCAGATACAAGTAACTTTGGAGGGTCTTGTAGTTATATGAGAAGATGTCTGCTTGAAATACCCCAAATAGTTTTTATTTATTGACAATTGATCTACAGTAACAGTTTAAACCTAGAGTTCTGAAGAGGAGCTGCCAGTTGGATTTGGCAAGTTTTGATTACATTTGTTCCATAACTCGAGCAAGAAGCAATGGTCAGCAATGCGAATGATTTTATTTCCTTGTCAGGGAGACGGCATCACGCGGAAGTAAGAATAGTTTTTTTGACTAATTTCTAGATTTGTAGTTCCGACTACTCAGAAATTTTTATACCACTCCTTTTTGCATTTTGTTTTACGCTTTACACCTGCAATTATTGATAGTAAACGCTGAATGAAAGCTTTGTGTAGCGTTGTGTTTCACAACCCGCTGTCATATTTTATTCATTATGCTGTATTTGTCAGATGTAAGTTAAGTTTTCATGTATAGATGCAGAACTTTTTCTGAAAGGATGAATTCAAACGTTTGCAAAAATGATACACTGAATTACAAGTGCAAAATACAACTTGTGTCGTTGTGAATGAAGTGAAGCGTGCACGAACTCATTTGTGAGAATTAAAAAGAAGCAACAAATTACAAATTTGTTTGTGCTTGTTTCACTGAGTTTTCTGTGAACCGAGGTGAATCAAGACTATCAAGCACAATTTGCATTGGAAGCTGCAAATGAAAGAGCTTTTAAAACGTTATTCCCCAATCTTCATACATTCCAGTGTAAATATCCAACTGTGCATTACCTGTACTGTATTGAGCCCTCCAAGGGTTTTGGGCGACAGGCAACACAGTCTGAAAATGTGGCAACAGACCATTTTCAAAGTGCTGACAAGCGACAGAAATTATCAGGAAAATTGTGACAATTTGCGACAGCGACAAACTGCATGCGGCATAACCAAACCACCATACAATTTCAGTTTTTGCTCAAAAGCGACAGCGACATTTAGTACAATGGAACAAGTTACAGAGCAGCTACAAAATGAGCGACAGGCGACACAGGATACCCCCTTGGAGGGCCCCCTGTATCACACACATCAGAGACACAAGTGCAGACACAAGTCCTGAGTGGAGGACATTCATAGTTAAGGATGCAAATGTCAGTTGGTTGGGACAAAGAATTATTACTGCAGTTACAAGCAGAGCTTTAACCTCAGTGTTCTGTCTTCTCTTTATGATTCAGTTCAAACCAGATTTTGACGTGATCAGTCTCTCGAGGTTTTCAAGCTCTTTCATGATTTTCCAACAAAGATCCAACTATTATTCATTTAAATAATAGTAAATTTTATCTTCATGAAACTTCATCACACACCACACAAGGTTTTTTAGCTCTTCTCATGATTTCCCAACAAAATCCAACCTGATCCATTTTTAAAATAATATGTATTTTTCTTATCTACATATAGCATCACCAGTCTTTGAACTAAATTTTTATTTTAAAATTTTGTTGATTAGCATCCCATTGTGTTGGTGAGTTGGGCAACTTTACAAAGTATCAATTGATGTATACTATGTAGCTTAAATTAAAAAGAAAGGTCATGTAGACTCATGAGAAGCAACTGAAAGCTATCATTAAGACTCATAAGTAAGCATTTATAGTGCAGTATTAAACTTAATATTAAAAGTAAAATGAAAATGTTTTTCAGTTTCAGGTTTAATGCGTCAGTGGTCTTAGTTAATGATTTCCTTTTTTTAAAATCTAACCTGAATATATATTAAATATAAAATAATGTGTGTGGTGAAGTTGGATAAATTTATAAGAACTTCATGTGGAATTTAGTGTTTGTTTCAGTTTAGGTTTTTAGTTGTGTAACTGTATTTTAAAATACTGGATTAAATAAAATACATATATAGAAATTAATGAACTGGCCTGGTTTTGTATGCCTAAATCAACACTGTCCATTCTGAGTGGATCAGCCAAAAATAATTATTATTGACTAGGTCAGCCATCAGTTTTTATTTTAATTTTATGAGTAAAACTATTTCATTTGTTGTTTGCTATCAGAAACGTTATTTATTATTTATTTATCTGTATCCATTCAGGATTCAGGTATTCAAAGGATTCCCATTACTTTAATTGGACCTACAGCTGGTTCTTGTCAGCTGTCACCACCAGTTATTTGACCTGCTCAACATGACCAAACAACTTGATGGCAGGAAATAGCTGGGTTATTTATTGCCCTCAAGTTGTTTGAAAATTAATTACTTACTTATCTTTCTAGTGCATGGCTTGTTTGTTTGTACATGCTGTTACTTTTCAAAATATTAGCAAAGTATGTTTGAACAAAATGATTCCATTTATTACTTGTACCAGGCTTGACAAGCAAAGTGAAGTTTGTCATTGTATATTATCATTGAAAAAACATTCTATTCTTACTTGAAAAAAATCATGCAAATTTGAGTGTTTGTTTTGTTTTGGTTTACCAAAACTCAATTGGCACATAAAACATAAATTATATTATTAGGTAATTATTACATTTTTAAAGGTTTTGAGAAGTAGGTAAACACTGCTGTTAAAATGATTATTTTATTTAAAATGTATGTTGTGCTTTAAAGAGAGCCTTGCTTTTGTGGTTTGTGAAGTTCTTGAATTATACATTTTTTTTCTATTAATGCACTAAGGGTTGTTTGAGTTTTTCCTTTTTGCATGGGGCTGCCAATGTGTTGTCAATATTCCTTCATGCACAGTGTGGTGTGATGTGATACTGGCCTATCATGAACAGCTTCATTTCCTGCTGTCAGTAGCTTGAATTGCGTGAGAGAGATATGAATCACAGTAATACTATTCGCTATGACTATCTATTTTCCGGAGACTTCGCCTCAAAGTTTTGTCTCAAATCTAATTGTTTCACATGATGACTCATGAGGATAAAATGTGGAACTCTCTCTTAGAATCTGCACTAACTAAAAACAAAGCTTCAGGCTCACTCTGTAGTCTATTAGAAGCAGAAATACCTTCAAAATCCACAGAGCACAGTTCTGACAATCAGATATGGTTAAAGCAACTATCAATGTTTGTCACTGATATTTCCAATCTTTTGGTTGTACTTGAAGTTGCAGACCTATCGCCACAAGAGCAGGAACTTCTTAGGAACATACAAAAGAAGAAAAATGACCTTTTGGAAGAAATTAAGGTGAGGTTTTGATGCTCTGTTAAGTTCTCAAGCAGACTGTGACAACAAAGTTAGTCACTCTAATATTTTAGTGTGTGTTTATTGTTCAGATGCGTTAATTAATTAAATCATTATCTGAAAGAGTGTGACCACACAAGCCCCACAGGTAAACACCTTCTCTACTGTTATAGTAGGTAGTATTTTAAATCATTTTTACTAGTTTAATTAATACATACTGCTTTTCCGAAGGAAGAAAGGTACAGCAGTTAAAGATTATAATAAAGACTGACTTTAATGGCTAGAACTGGTAGAGGATGCCTACTAGTGTTTACATGGATAAAACAAACAAAATGTTGTTCCAGCCAAGGGATTTACTGGTATGGCTGGATCTCACTTTTGTTCTTACAGCTTCCTCTGTGAAGTTTGCTTTCACCTCATAACTTAGTATAGTTATTGTTTTACATGGTTATACTTTAAGTAACTTTAAAGTGAACATTTATTTTAGTAATGTTTGGTTTTGTGTTTATTCTCTATCCAGCGGCTGAAAGATGAAATTTCTGAAGTCAGCAATGAAATGGAAAGCCTTGATCAGTTTGATGATGGGTGGGTGCAGTCATTTTACTCAAATATAAATCTGTGTTTATATTCAATATTGGGCTAGTTTCCTGTCCCCATCTGCTTCCTTTTTTGCCACTATCTCCCTCATTATTATTTAAAAATTGTTTTGGAGAAACGTTTGTCCAAAATTTTGTCTGACATTGGTTTCACCAAAATATAAATTAAACCTAGGTATAATTTATTTTTAGCTAAAAGAAATTCCAAAGTTCCTTCATTATTTTGTCAATGATAAAACAAATTGCGTAGACAGTTCATAATTAAATATTATATTAAATAAAGTTGTACTTGATATCAGTGTCTGAAGTAATTAAGGCTGGCATATTTTCGTTGAAGTCTAAAAAGTTGCTTTCAGTAGTTTTAACCCTTTCACCCCCAGGCAATTTATCAACATCCAGTTTCTCTTTACAAAACTGAAGCAAATTATATAACAGGTAATAAGAAGTAAGGAATTGATCGAGTAGAATAAGATGTTGAAGTAAAAAAGCCAAATTCTCACAAACTACTTATATAGAAAGAATGGAGCTCAGTTGGGAGAATTTACCAGATCATGCCATCTGAGATAAAATAATGTAACAATTAGCAGTGGTCTTGGAATATAGCTGTATGACTGAATGCTACTCTCCATAACTTGAGCTCTTGCTACAAATGTATTTCAAACCTCCCACTAACTCTTGAAAGCTGAATAAATTTAGTTCTCCCTTCCAAATAAGGCCCAGGTCGCACTAGCAGATGAAGTTGTTTATTTTGGATTAGTACTGCCAAAATCCTATTATCACATATCGGTACATGTACCCTACTCTAGTGCAACCTACTTTTTTAAGCTGCTTGAAACTTCAAAAGTGTAGTTGTCCTGCATTGAAACTGGACAATTCTGGGACGATCAGAAGCCAAAGCAATAATTATTATATTTCTTTATCCCATTCCACTGTTATCAGTAATGACGATAGTGTACATGTTGTAGTTAATTTTTGATTTCAGTTAAATTTTAATTTTAACTAGTTAATTTTTTTCTTACTAGTTAATTTTTTTCTAACTAGTTAATTTTTTCTAACCAGTTAATTTTTTAAACTACATATTATCATTTATAAATTAAAATTTAAAACAATTTTGCCTCCATTCTTATCCCTAACCCTTACCCTAACTTTTATCCTAACCCTTACCCAAAACTCTGTCCTAACCTTAGGCCAGTTAAAAAAATATCCCGGTTTATCATCAGCGTGCGCACTGATTTTTCCCAGCGCATTGACTTTTTTTTTATTTTTGGATTAAAGAAAATGTATGAAACACAAAATGTTGAAGTAGATCACTGTAGAAAAGGAAACATGGAAAAACTATTTCAATAATTTTCATTAACTGATTTATCTTCGTCTTGAAATTTTACGTACATGTTACGCGCGAGCTGTTTAAGTCATTTCTTAGACAATTGTGTTACGCCTGATATGACTTACAAAAAAAAAAAAAAAAAAAGCGCTCTCCCTCACTGAATTTGGAAAGTTTCTGATGATAAACCGGGATATTTTTTTAAGTGGCCTTAGCCCTAACCTTGGGCCTAACCATATCCCTAGCCCTAACCTAACTCTAACCCTCAAGTTTTTTTCCTTTTTTTAATGCCAAAGACCAATGGTCCTTACCAGGGCTTGAGCACCCACCTTACATCTCATCTCTAGATCACTAGTCCACTGTCTTACCAACTGAGCTAGAGAAGATTTGATGCCAGAGCTTTGACTTTTTGGTGTACACAAACATTATTCAAATATTTAATTAGTTAATTTTATTAACTAGTTAATAAAATTAACTATTTAGAAAAAAATTAACTAGTTAGAAAATATTTAACTAGTTAGAAAAAATTAACTGAAAATAGAAATTAACTGCAAGATACATACAAAAAACATTTTAAATCCACATGTAGCCAAATAGATACAGGAAATTGCTTTGTTTACTTTGCAGTTTCATCTTGATATAGTGTACACCCTCTGGAAGAAACTCAGATAAAAGTATTTTTTTTGTCGTTTTGTCCTGTCTAAAACTTCGGCCTGGTTTAGGCCAGGTGAAAAGGTTTTTGTCTGCTAGTGTGACCCGGCCCTTATTCTCTCGTTTAATTTATTCTTTGTAACTTGATCTCCTGATAACTCAATAATTTGGGGTTTCCCTTGAAGGTTCAACTCTTCAGGAGTCAAACAAACATACATTGTACTGTGGATGACTTCAATTTGTGTACAGTTTTGTTTGAAATTGGAATCTTTCTTTTAAGTAACCCATGAAATAGACCCTTAATTGATCATTTATCAATTTGTTACTTTAACATCTTTTGTCTATGTTTGTCTGGTCTAATATAACAGGATATATAGGCTTTCAGTAACAAAATCACTTACAGTACATAAAAATATTACGAACAACCAATTTGAAAATAATTCATCACCACCTTACTACAGATCAAAGAATGGTGCTAGGTCCAAACGAATTGCAACAGGGAAAAAGAAATTTAATATGAATCCAGAAAAGGTAGGACAATCTGCTATGTATATATGTTCACATGATTATTATAAATTTATATAATTTATACTGAATGTACAAGTAAGTTTTGTTATCAACAAAATCTTTAGTGGGGTTAACTTGTGTCTCAATAAGCCAGCTGCATTGCACTACTTCATTGTGCACTTTGCTTTGCTATGAGATTCAGTGTGGGGCAGTTTCAGTGCTAATCTGCTATGATACAGGGGAGAGAGTGCTTACTTATATTGTGGGTGTGGGTGTTCTGTCCAAACTGGCCTTGCGCACGATACTGGTGTTCATTACGGAATAGCTCGTTCGTGCATACTAAAAATGGCTTAACTAAAGTAATTGTTAAGATATCTTTTTCAAACTTACGGGAATTCTGTGTTTTATCGTATTCTATAACCTAGTAAAGTATT
>JAOEJI011202891.1:0-12574 GCA_025448255.1 Umimayanthus chanpuru
TACTACTACTACTACTACTACTACTACTACTACTACTACTACTACTACTACTACTACTACTACTAGTACCACTACTAATAGTAATAATAATAATAATGATTAGAGTAGCTCTACATCTGTTAAAACGGATCTAATATATCTAGAGGGACGACAGCAAAAGGGCTTGCCCCGAGCAAACCTGTGTCTAGCTACATTAGCCAGGCAGTGTACCCTTTTCCTGGTGACACGCTTCAGTTTGAGGCCTTCATTACTTCAAGGGTCACTTTCAGAGCATCTCTGGCCCGTTATTGGCCTAATTCAGGCCTTCAACTCGCGCGCCCTCCTTCTTCCACCCTTTACATCCTATTTGTTCACCTTATTGCACAATTTGAAACGCCATAGCAGTTCGCCGGAAAAAAAGGCTATTATTATGAACACAACTCAACTCTTAAATTAAACGCAACCGACTGTCTGGCTCACCTTAACAGTGTCTGGACTGGGCTGCACTTAAGTGTAAACCTCTAGCCAACCTGGAAGCTTTCTCAACTCTATATTATCTGGACCAGGGATCAGGAGGGGAGGCCGCAGGGGGTTTTAAAAGGTAACTGCACACAGACCCAACATAACTGCGCAGCTGAGACCCAACCTTACAGATGCAATTCTCACATGTCTGAACATCATCATAATGTAAAATGAGCCATCATCATCTAGAGAGACAACAGGAAAAGGGCTTGCCCCGAGCAAACCTGTGTCTAGCTACATTAGCCGGGCAGCGCACCCTTTTCCTGGTGACGCGCTTCATATATTAAGACTCAGTCTAGTCTCGTCGTTTCCCGTCTTCTCTAATCTTGTCTTGTGTCCTTTCATCTCGTCTCGTCGACTGGTCTTGTCTTCTTTCGTCTTGTCTCGTCTTATCTTGTCAAATCTTCTAGCCTGGTCTTGTCTTGTCTCGTCTTTTCTCGCCTCGTCGTTTCTTACCTTCGCTCATCTTGTCTTGTCTTTTCTTATTTCGTGTTGTCTCGTTTGCTGGACTCGTCTTGTCTTCTTTTCCCGTGTCTCGTGTTCTCGTCTCGTCTTGCATCAACGACTCGCCTTATTTTGCGTGCAGCTTTTCCTCCTCTTCTCTGCTTCCTATCCTCTCCTCAGTTTTTTCACCTTTGACAAAAACTTATAAAACATTGTAATAACCGTTGTACTCGTAATGTTTTTATGCGTAGTTTGAAAAACAACTTTACTTGTACTGGCTAATGATATATAATAATAGCTGAAGATACAGTTATTATGGAATAGAAGCGAGATTCCAAGTATTGTAATAGTTACGCTGACACTGACGCGTTTTGACATTGTTAGACGTACTCGATGGTGGCAATGATTTGTGGGACATCAATCTCCGCGGTCAGGACAAACCACGTGGTTTGATCAAGGCTATAATCAAGCGTTTCGGCCCGGACCTCAAGCGGCTGGAGTCTATGGAAGGCGTGGTCAGAGCTTCGCTTGATCTTCGTAAACACGTACTCAACATTCAGAGCACATCTGGTGAGTGAGATACTTTTAAAAATGTAGTAATGCAACAACTGCGCACGCTTCGAGGATTGAATTTCGCCATCTATTTTGGAGCCACTACAGGTTTTTCTCTTATGCATAGCACGTTATCGTGAACAAAAGTTACCTACGAATCGTACTCACAAGATCTTTGTTGTAGTTTTCAAGAGTGTGGCGAAATTTAAGCAAAACATCAAGACGTAGAAACAAGCACTGGGGGAGGGGCAAATGAGTACAAATGTAAACAATGACGTCATCGAAACTAGCCTGTTGATGTCTTTATCACAACTGAAAATGGAATAATGGGGCTTTCGAGCTCTAACACAAAGCTGTATAACAACAGTTGGAATTTTGAGTTGTACGAAAACAGTGCATGTTTCATGCGTTTCAATTCGTGTCAAGTTTTTGTTTCACTAAGAGCCAAGAAACATTTTGAAACTTGTTCGTTCGATCATCCAACCCCTTTCATATGTTCTGCGGATATGAGTACTGGAAAAGATGAGCATCATTAAATAAAATAAAATAAAATAATAATAATAATAATAATAATAATAATTATTATTATTATTATTATTATTATTATTATTATTATTATTATAATTAAATAAATAAAAACAAAATAGAATAGAATATAGAATAAAATATGGAGGCTTGAGTCTACTTTCCTTAGTCCCTTTTTGGTTTGCTTTCAGTTTTTCCAAAACATGCTCCCCCGAAGCAGAGGTATAATTAACTTTCTCACACTTTCTCACTCTGACTCTTGCATCTTATGAATATATATAGATGCGAGGACAGCGGTAGAGGGTGAAATTAATGTCTGCATTGCAACCCTGCCGCCGCCGTGTCAGGTTGAGTCTGATACCCCGACAGAAGAGTGTCCGGTTTGTTTAGTGGAACCCGACGACAACCAATACCGGCTTGTGTGTTGTGGACATGCGTACTGTAGAGATTGCATCAACGGCCAGTTACAGGCTCGTGAGTTGCCGCTGAAGTGCGCTAAGGATGGTTGTGAGGAAGAGTTTGTATGCAGGGATTTGCAGCAGCTTTTAAAGCAACATGAACAAAGAAGTCTTACGAGGGAAGCGGTCAAGAAGTATGTTGGGAGTCACCCGGACGAGGTTTGTCTCAGTTAATGAAATTGTATTGCGTTTACCCTTCGTTTCATTGGTGAATTTTTTGTGCTACCTACCATAAAAAACAAAGGATCATGCACGTGACGTGAATACACTCTCAACTATTTTTGGGGTCTCAGCCTCAAGTGTACTTAAAATGTTCCATGTTTTAGGATTAGGTACATCCTTGCTACTTTCTATTCACACAAACCAACCCAAAATCGAGCATGTACAAGTGCCAAGTCTAGCTGACGTTGTATATCCACATTCGGAGTAACTATCAGGCGATGTTGCACGAGCATTATAGGTATGATTTTAGTTTAACAAAAAATTATCTCCACTGGACACAGCACGTAAAATAAGCGTTCTCTATACGATCTCCAGTCTCAGCATGTTCCTAGATTTTGTTTCAATGTACGTTCTTTAGAAAAAAAGTTATTATTAAAAAACGTATACATTCTTTTTTTCAAAAGAACCTTTTTTTATAAGAACATGAGGCTGAAAAACGCAAAATACATACTGAGGCTGAGGAAAGGCGGAGAACTTTTGTTTTGGATACTGCACAAGGACATGGAGTTCGGTTTTTTTTTCTCGGCTAACGTTCATCAGTGCAACATTGCCGTTATAGTGTAGCACTGTGTAGTACATACATGTACAAGTTTAGTTTGAATCTTTTTTGTTTATTATATTTATTTCTTGCCGACCATGGTAGGGGCCTAATAGTAAAGTGTTTCTAAGCTTCCGGTTGGTTTGTGCGAATGGAAAAAAAACAAATATAAACCCAATGCTTAACCCTAGAAGCCTTGAGGATGGGGGGGGGGTTAAATTAACTCCCCCCTCGATTTTTTTGGCCGTAAATTTTTCTCCTTGACCAATTGTCCAAAGCTTTCGTACAGCTGTTCTTTGTTCGTTAACACATCTTTTGACACTAATTAGGTGACGTCACAGCTGATGATGTCATTATAAAAAGTCACGCAATTTGTGTGTTGACTGCGGAATTTCAACTTTTTGCTAAAAAATGACTGAAAACCGACAACTTTGCAATGGATTCGAACTATTTTGTAGATTTCAAATGCTAAATGCTGTTTTCTTGTCATTTTGAAGTACTATAATTCAAATTTGAATAAAATCTGAAAATTTGAAAATCCAAGATGGCGGCCACTTGTGACGTCATTTATGTAACTCTGGTTGCCATGGAAACCAATTAAACACCACGTGGTTTCGCTTAATTGAAAGTACAAAGGAAGCTTATTATATGTACCAAATATCATGCCAATCGGATGAATTGTGTCGAAAGTAGACGGGGAGGTCCGATTGACCCCCTCAAGTGTTCGTGCAAATTTTTTTTCTTCGAGGCTTCTAGGGTTAAGAACCTTTTAAGAACACTTGAGGCTGAAATACTCAAAATAATAAAGAACATCCAGTCTCATCCCAAAAATTAGACGATCTTATGAAAAAGTGTATATACACTCAAATTCAAAAAGGCGTCCGGTTCCTCTTACAGACATCTTACTTGTAAATCGACCTATTAAATTTGACGAACGCACTCCGTAACAGCGAATATTTCTCGAATTGAACGAGTGAACAATTTTTGTTATAAAGCCACAAGCTTGCCACTTGTGCCCGGCTTTATAGCATTTGGAAAAAACAATTAGAAACGTGTAAGCAAATATGTAGGCGCTTAGCCACAAGATAATCGACAACTTTTCGACAGCTCTTCAACTTTTAGTCAATAGTTTGGTTATCGAGCAACTTTCTGTTAGAAAAAGCAAGTTTTATTTTCATGTCGGTAGGGAAACATATTGGAAGATGGCTGGAATTATCTTTGTGACTGCTTTAAAATACAGAAACTTGCCTCTGAATAGTTAGAAGGTGCTTAAAAGTAATTTCTAATACTTTAGTGGTAAATTCTCTATGTTTACCAAAATGCGAGTTATACAAACTTTATGTGGGCGTTTTTGAGTAGATTGTATTCGTTGTGCAAGAAATTAAAGTTTAAATTTACATCACTAATGTTCATGTTTCACTATGCGAAGAGGAGACTATGTACTGCACAAAGAAAAGGGGATCGAGTTATTCCCCAGCACCTGGATTTCTCATAAAAAAATTCCACAGATTTTGAGTATGCAACTGCTGTCAACACTTCTGTTTTCCCTTTTTCTAATTTCCACTGATATTCAAAGTACACGCAAGAGTATTTTTCATAATATGTTGACGAAAATCGACTAGGTTAATATTGTATTATTTTCCCCCTTTACTGTTACAAGGTTAGGTATTGTACCACGCCAAACTGCCAAATGATATATCGTGTCACAGAAGAAGGTCAGCGGTTTGCATGTAGCGCATGCTCTGCAGAAATCTGCACCGCCTGCCATATGGAGTACCATGGAGGGATCAGTTGTGCAATGTACCGGTCCGAGAAACGAGACGGCGGAGAGGAAAATTTGAAAAGATGGATGGAAGAAGACACAAAAAACCGCAAGCGTTGTCCCAAATGCAAAGCCGTTATCGAGAAAAATGGGGGATGCAATCATATGACCTGTAGCCAATGCCATGAGCACATCTGCTGGTTGTGTCTTGCGATGTGTGGATCGGAAAATGGGTTTTACAATCATCAAAGCAGTTGTCCAGCTCGGCGTTAGCAGTATTAAGTTTCAAGTCAAGATACCGTCTTTTTTTTGTTAGGTCCCTTCTGACTTGCTTCCACTGAGTTTTAGACTCCGGGAATGTAAGGGTTGCTTACCGTATAGTCGTTAATTGTCTAGTTTTATTTGTAATTTATAGCGAGATTTTTTTACACTATATTATTTCCACAGTCAATATATGAAATTTTATCAATAATTTAGATATTCAGTATTTAAAATTCATGTAAATCAGAACAATTCAGTTTTTTAACTGCAACTCTTGGTAATTAAAGATGATTATAATCTGATCTATCTTACATTCTTGAATCAACTATTACCAGTTTTCGACACTACACTTTTTTCATGCGCATGCAGTTGTTTGACTGAGCTTTCGGCTCTCGCTGGAGCTTTGTTCACAGTGATGTAGTTGCTCTGTGATCAGGTCATGTGATCTGTGACCTGATCAACCTGTCCCAGATCGGTGACCCCAACTGGTTCACAAAAAGAGTGAGAGAGGCCATCTATATAAGGGCGCATGGACCAAAACTGAAAAAGGACGGGGGGGGGGATTCAATCTTGCACGGATCTGGGAAGGTTAATCAGGTCACAGATCACGTGACCGGATCACACAGCAACTACACTCACTGACAAATTAATGTGTGCGAGGTTGGTACAGTTGGTTAGATTTCTGGCTGCCAACCAGAAGGTCCCTGGTTCAATCCCCGGCCTGGTCGAGGGTTCAACCTTGGGCGATCTTCTTTCGCCACACCGTCCGTGGACAGGGACGTTAAGCCGTTGGTCTAGTCTCTCGACATTCTATCGGGGGACTTAAAAAACCCTACAAACAAGTTGATAAGAGCAGGCTAATGCCGCTGTTGTGTTTATGGCCACAAGTTTATCAATTTCTAACTGTCACGTGCTACCCTCGTTAAATAAATAAATAATTAAATAAATAAATAAAGTTGTTTATTGGGCTGTTTGAGTAGAACGTTCAAAATCTGTTGTTTACGAGCAAAAGTATATAGAGAAAGAATCCGAGATCAAGAACTGACGCTGAAATGTCCTGCAGGAACATTTCTTGAAATGTTAAAAGCACTGAACCCAGAGCAATTCAAAGCTCTCCGTTCTCTATTGCTAAAGCGAGATGTATAGGCGAATCTTTCCTGACGTCAGTCGCTTACATTTTGCTGCATTAGCATACGCACTTACCGGAAGAAATAATCCTGCTAGATAAGAACTGAATTCAGAACCAAAAAAACTTTTCAAACTGAACTTACTTATCAAAAAAATTTGCAGCTTTTTACGTTCAGTTTTTGAGAATATATTGGCTTTCAAAAATATACAAAACAGCTGGGCGGCAAAATCATTAATGAGACCAAACATTTGCTGTAAAACTTCGAGTTTTAAAACACGCGTCGTGATGAACACAAAATGCATTTAACATATTGGATTGAAATGTTCTGACAAAACTTCTCTTTCAAAGCCCTATCACTATCCATAGCTAATCATCTAATTGTTCAGTAAGAAACTAAGGCAGGTATGCTAATGAAGCAAAATGTAAAAAATGACGCCCGAAAAGATTCACCTACGGCTATGCCATCTGCCGGCAAGGGAAACATTTTACAATTGGCACCGGCAGTTGCAAGAAATGTACTGTTGTTGCAGCAAAAATCACTGGGCACTTCCCAGTTGTGACTGATTTTTGAAAATGAAATGAAGGTGTCAATAAATGTTGGTAAAACCGTCGACTTGTTATAATTGTAATTTTTGTTCATATGATATGTATTACTTTATTATTACTTTAATTATTTAATCTGCCTCGATTAGCTTTAGCTATTTGCAGATTAATACACATTGTAATATATTTCTTTTTTGTCAATAAATCTTGAATCTTGAATCTTGAACTTATATTCATTTGTAAACACAGTCGCAAAATGCAGTAATCTTCGCTTCTTTCCAAATTATTCAGTTGGCCGAGAAGAGGTTCACAAAGTCAGCCTCAAACTGTTCTTAATTACTTTTATAGATTAAATATCCGTTCTAGTTGAGAATTGAGTTTCTATAGATCTGCATGAGACAGAGCTTGTAATTTTTATTAAAGTTTGGCTGAACGGCTGCGTGTGAACCTTTTGCAAAAAGGTAAACAGCTCGGGTGCTTTTAGATGGTGAAATACTAGAAAATTATATTATACATTGGGCTGAGGGTCAATGTCCGTAATGTTTTTGAGAAATTCAGCCTCAAATGATCTTAGAGTGTTCTTAATAATAACAGTTAGTATTAGGTGTGCAGTTGTTATTTTCCATTCGTACAAACCGACCAAATTAGTAGAAATACACTTTATTGAATTAGCCGCTACCCTCGCCGGCAAGAAAGATATATGCATGATAGTAAGTAAAATAGATTTAAAACAAACTTGTACATGCACAACACTAAAGGCGATGTTGCACTGATGAACATTAGACGAGAAAAAAAGTTATTTCCATGATCTCGTGCAGTATCCAAACTAAAATTTCTTCGCCTTTCCTCAGCCTCAGTATGTTCTTAGCATGTTTTAAATTTTGGGCATTTTTCGGTCTCATGTTCTTATAAAAAAAAGTTGTAGATTGTTTAAAAAACAATATAGAGATTCGGATATAATTAACAATTGCTTAAAGGCAGCTACGGCTGCTTCTTCAGAGCTTGCAACTGAATGAACTATAAATGAAGCAAAAAACATGTTTTGGTAAAGGGAATTGGATCTTTCTTGCCTTCTCTCTTTTAACTATAGCTAATGTACATATTTTTTAAACATTGTCGCAAGCCAATCCGAAACAAGCAAACAGAAGTTTTTGAAAATATATAATTAGTTTTTACATCAAAACCAAATAAAAGATGACTGTCAAATGCTTCCGTATAATTTACTTCTTGTTGCTTAATTTGCTGCCAATTGTTATATTTTCTTATTAACCGCAGAAAATTTACCTCATTTGTTTAAAGCACATGGCTAGAAAATACAGTGTTAATTGGGAAGGAAGCAGTTTCACCGCACAACGCACTTCAATCTCCTCGCTAAGCCGTAGCCTCATTCTTTTCAGAATTCCTGAAGAGCCATATATATATATCTGCAAAATCTACCTTTCTTCGTAGAAACCGAACCGAATACTGAAGGGGATGGTTCATAGGTGTTTAAACCATTTTAAAACTTGAGTGTAAAGTCCTTGACGAACTTTTGAGACAAGTGACAGGCACATCTGTAAGATCTACATCTTTGCATCTACTGAAAGCCACGTGGTTTTCAACAAGAACTGCTTGTGCGTTTGAGACTCAAGGTTTTAAGCTTGCCATAGTTAAAACTGGCTTCTTGGAAACACAGTCGCCTACTAACAACTGTTTTTTGAAGAAAACAAAACCAGGTCAGTTCTCACGCAACGAAGCACATACTTGTATCCAACTAAAATCTGCACATCTACTTTTCTTCAGTAGAAATTGAACCAAATACTGAAGGGAATGGCAGCTGGGTTGGCCCATAGGTGTTTAAACCATATTTTAAAAAACTGGAGTGTAAACTGAAGCCCTTGACGAACTTTAAAGTGATCAATTCTATTTTAGTGAGACAAGTGACAGACACAAATCTACTATACGGTGCTTGTGCGTTTGAGGTTCGAGGTTTTGAGCTTGCCATAGTTCAAACTGGCTTCTTGGAAACACATTTTCCTACGAACAACTGTTGTTTGAAGAAAACAAAACTAAGTCAGTTCTCAGGTAACGAAGCAGATACTCTTATTCAAGAGACATACATTTGTAGGAACGCACTTTCCAGGAACCAGGATGAACTCCACTGAAAGTACTCGCGCAATTTCAGGAGCAAGAATAATTCAGGTCAATCTTTGCATCGTTCTCTTGTTTATTGCTGTAACTGGTAATGGCGCCATTTGCTTTCTTGTCGTGCGTTATAGAAAACTGAGGACGACTTCCAACATTCTACTAGTACACCTCGCAGTTGTTGACTTGCCAAACAGCCTCCTCAATGTTCCAGTATTCATCGCTTACCATGTTTATAATGAACCAACTTTCAACACAAGCTCGGGAGCATGGTGGACAACTTTCTCTTTTCTCTTATTCACTCTGTTGAATCTAAATTCCTTGCTGATTCTTATTGTGGACAGACACTTTGCGCTGGCTCATGCGTTCAAATACAAACTGTGGCAAACACGCCAGAAGGCAATAGCAGCAATTTGCTTGACGTGGGTATTTAGTTTATTGATAGCTGTATGCGGAACTTCTTCCTTGTACAATGTTGAATTGGGCAAAAAAACAGTTCTTTACTACCGAATGATATACGTTAGAAATTACAACTGTCAGTATCATATAGCACCAATAATTTTATTCGTAGTATTTTTGGTAGTAGGCTTTTCAATCTTGACTCTGCGCCTATTGTGGCGACAAAAAATACGTTCAGAAAAACATGTACGTTTTTCACAACAAAATGTTCGATCGCGAAGGCAGGACGAAGCGACTTCTAAAACAACCTCGACTATAATGATGGTTATTTGCTCATATTTTATTTGCTACATTTCTGGGGTTTGTTGTTTCGCAATTGGACTGAGCATAGGTGCTCAAAATGAAGAATCTCAGTGGCTATTATTCCTGGGATACTACTCGAGTTTCTGTGGTGGTTCGTGTAATGCGTTCACCTACACAGCCAGGTCTTCAGTTTTTCGTAAAGCTTTGAAGAAAATTTGGAAAAAACCCTTTCGAGTGCATCGAGTGTCCGGCCAACAGGGCGTTAAGTAAAAAATCAGAAGTAAGGAAAGAAAGGCGAAAAGGCTGTTTTTCATTAACGGAACTTTTGGAAAAGAAAAATATATCAACAACAGTTGTGCTAATTAAAGTGCATATGAGACCTAGCGAAAAACTTTGGTCGTCAATTCTATTAATATTTCTTGACAGATTTCTGAAAAAAATTAATTTTAACATTTCGTTTTTGTTTTATGCGGCGACAAAAAACCACCCGTGTAACATTTGACCGAGTGTTTGGGAGCCTGGGTTCTAATATGCCTGTGACGTCAAACTGGTAAGTTCCCAGCATGCTGTGCACGAAACATCATTGTGACTTGCACGAGTGCTGTTAGCAGATGTTTTGTATATATATATAACTATACAGCATAAAACTACTGAAGAGCCTTAGAAAGGAAGAAAGGAAGCATGTGTAAGTCAAACTCGACTCACCAGTTTGACGTCATCAGGCTTTTTCGTCCCAGGCTCCTCCAGCGCGGCCAAAAGGCACACGGGTGCTTAAAATGGCAAATTTTCGCACTTTCAAAGTTGGATAAAACCGGTAGAATTTAATATTTTTAATTAGTCCTTTGATAAATTGAAATAACGTACAATAGTTCTACCACAGTAAAATTATTTTTGGGGCCAGTCATATGCACTTTAAGCGTCTGCATGGCGTTATTCTTCGGGCGCTGAACGTCGAGGGAAAGAAGCGGGGAGGGACTTTTACCCTTCCCTGCCGCCCCTTCTTCGGTGCCCCTCTTACCTGCTCGAGCCAGCCTGATGGCACATTCCTCAACCGATACTCCATGTATGTCTCCACCACATGCGTCTAGACTCATCGTCGTTGCCACAGGTTTCCCAGTGGCCTTCATCACTTCAATCACCCATTCGGCTTCCTCCACCGCCCGGAATGACTACAGGAAGACAAACCGATAAGTTGTGCGAACTAGTTGACTCGTCTATCACCTGGTCGCACCCACGGAGAAAATAATGTATATTTCAGACGGTCGAGCTTAGCTCCTTGATCTTAAAAAGGCCTTCACGTTTCGTGGGCCGTTACGTTGCTTCTTGACTATTTGACTCCGTTTAAATTCTTTACCAATTCTGAGAAAAAGCCTTTCGCGCAAATAAAATTTAGTCCATGGCCAATTTTTTCGATTTTATATTATTTACGATCAGACTCTTAACAAAATCTACGATGCTAAATTTGTGGTAAAAAGTGTTTATATTTAAAATGATAAAGTGGGCTTCCGAACTGATTTTTGAAAACTGACTATGCAAAAAACTTACATCGAACTCGAAGTGACAGGCTTTGATTATAAAATGGGCAATTTGCCGTGCCAACTTTTGCATGGTTAGTTGTGTATGCTGCTAGATGAAGGTTGTTTGGGTTTTGTGAGTAAAGGGAAACCAAAGGATTGTAATATCATATTCTAGGAAAAATACTACTTTGGTATGTGTACGATGTGTGTATGCGTGTGTGTGCTTGAATGCGCAGTATCCTGTCTCATTCACGTTTCATATCATTATGAACTGATTCTGTAAATCCAACGTGCACGTGAAACGACAACCGGCAGGGGCGGTAGGTAGCTTATGTTGGGAAAGGTTGTTGCATCGCCCCTACATCAGTACATGTATTTCATTACCAGGTTGAAATTATATATATGTGACTTGATCGCAATTCATTAGATATTTACCATTTCGAATGCACAGCTCCGTCGTCGTGGTTGAGCTGTTCAGCTCGTAACAACTCCTAACTTTCGTGTTAATCTCCCAGGCAGGCAACTTACCTTTCAGACGACCTGCTCTTGGTTGAGCTCCCGGCTACGGCTACTGCAGATTACCGTGACCCCGTGACCCCGTGACCAAACACGTCACACTCACGCCAACTGGTGTTGATAGTGGGACGAGTGGTTTTTAAACGCTAGATATCTTTCTTATAGTCCAGGGACCGCGGAGCAACTTGAGACTGGGGAGACACCGTTAGTGACTCAATATTTGGGGGGCACAAGACACCTTTTCTTACTAACTCTTTATCAATTCTAAAATATTCCCCCGGCCACCCCTGCTCCGCGGTCCCTGTATACCACAACCCGTGCTTGCTATTTTTGGAAGTCCATAACCTGGTCTTGCACGATATCTTATTTTGTAGCATTGAACGTTAGTCAATCAATCAGGCGAAGATGGACTTGGTGCACAATAATTTCGGAGTCCGAGAGACCTCTCTCCACTCAGTCCCATTCAGCACCAGGGCTGTCAGTTCTTCTCTGTTTTCCACTCCAGCGTCTTTCTTTAATACATTCACGTAGCAGAGTTTTCGTCTCCCTCTACTTCTTCGTCCTTGCGTTGGTTCCCAGAGTATTAATGGTTTGCTGGAACGTCAGTAACCTTAAATTTATCAGACAGCAATATATTCTATGATCTATATTGTAGTTTTTCTGCGGCAATTATGTTAACTGTACTACACCCTGACGATGGGACATTTCTGCGCTGCTCCGGTCCTCGAGCATTTAAACTTAACTGTAACAAAGTCAAACTGTAACATCGCACGTTAAAGC
>JAOEJI011204002.1:0-12572 GCA_025448255.1 Umimayanthus chanpuru
CCCCCCCGCCCCAATGTCAGTCAACACAACTTTTACACTTTCACAGCATAAAATAGACAATTCATAGTCCAGTTAAAGCAAGGATGGGAAGAAATCTATATCATCGGCAACACTTGATCCATCCTCCATTTGGCATTGAACTTGAATTCATTAGCATTAGGTGATTGTGATCAATTTGATGAAGAAACAGACGACCATATAATCGTACCATAATTCATAATTTTTAGATCCAAATAAAAGTATTTCAAAATAAAAATGGTGTAAATAATATAGCTTTAATTAAAATTACAACAATTGAAGGGGATTTAATTAAGGGCGTTTTTTAAAAACCGCGTTAATTATAAAACTCTTTAATTTCCTACAATAAGGTTTGTGAACATAATAAACAAAAACATATGTGCGAAGTCAGTCGAGATTGAGCTTTACTATAATGTAATACCCAAGGGTTAAATTGTCGGTGATTAGTCGGACGTGTGGTGCAACTTAGTACTTGAGGGTGTTATGTGTACCTCGATAGTCAAAATATGTTGAATGAGGTTTCCCAAGAGTCTTTTTCACTTGCTACAAAGTATCATTTTTTCTTGAGGAAAGTTTGAAAAGATGCTACAAGGAAATTCGAGGACAACACCCAGAATAGAAGGAAAAGATGCATACATCCAAAGTTCAAGCAAAGACAGATGACATGAAAGATCGAAAGAAGCAGAATCCAAAAAAGGCTTTTGGAGCATTCCATTGATATGACGCCATTGAACACCACATACGAGGGATTGCTGGAAGAGGTAGCTTTAAATGAGGTTGAATTTATTTATTTAAGTAAAAGTTTATTTCAAGCTATCAAATCCTCCAAAAAGATGTTATTTTTTGGAGCGAAAAAGGAAAACTTTTGAAGGAAGTGAAACAGGGACTTGAGATGATCACGTATAAACATGTCAGAGACTCTTGCGGATTTTCAAGCAGTTATGCTATTTTTTATATCTTTGTTAAACTTTTCGAAGAATATCCGAGGTTATGTTATTGTAGCGTCCCCAAAAGAATATTTTGTTCAAATATGAAACTTGTTCGTGAAATATATAGTGAAAACACGGTAAATGAAACAAAAAATTGAACAGACTCGATCTTGACCAGGAAATTAAATATGAATACTTTCACAAAGAAAACAACAGCAGCCATTTAAAACCATGTATCTACAGAAACAACTAAGAAAAAGAAGTGACATACTGAACGACAAACACGCCAAAAATAACCGTAATTACAAAGATAAATTTCCATCAATGCGTAACAGACACTTGAGGAAACATAGACCAGTCATATGTATCGATGAGTAAAACGAGCTGTTACAAAAATTTCTTGATCTCATTTTAGCTTTATATTTATCCTATAGTCTTGTCTTGTTTTAGTTACCAGAAAATTTGAGATTGTTTTATATATCGTTGAAGAATATTCCAGATTACTAACCAGAACACTGAAGAACATTATAGAACATCGGAGAACAGCAAATACTAACATTTGTGTCTAGAACTCTCCGACACATTCTGGAATATTGAAAGTAAAAATGTGTGACCTCTAGAAATAGTAAATGATGAATGTTGCCAAGCATAGTTTTGCTAAGGCATTCAGAATTTAAAATTGAAAATATATAAGCAGTGGCGGATAGCAAGTGTGAAACAAGTGAAGTTAGTGAAGCAAGGTATTGAAGACTTCAAGAGGAAGAATAGTTGAGTGCATCAAACATGTAATCAAGCAAGGCGCTGTGTCTAAGTGTGATTTGAGAAAACTTTGTATATAAACAGTATAGAACTCAAAAAACTTGTATTGAATGTATACAATGAATTTAACAGGAAACTGCCTAAACGTAATGGCATTATATTCCAGGGAGAGCCATGCTCGGGTAAGTCTTACACTGTAACAAGCCTTAGTGGGCTTGCGAAGTTTAGTGCTGAAATTGCAGATTCTGGTACTTTCATGTGGCAATCACTGCAAGGTGTGAGATTGGCCCTTATTGAAGAGCCATGTCTTACACCCGTTGCAGTGGAGATGCTTAAGAGGATTGGAGAATGTCACAGAACCCAAATTCAGATCAAAGACAGTTTTGACGCTTGGGTTGACAGGGTTCCAATCTTTATTACAACAATGATGTTTGTAAGTAGGCATCCAGTTCTACAAGTGCCATACAATCTCGTTTCTACAAGTATACCAACATGCAAGCGACCAAAAAGTGTTGGTTCGGTAAGGAACCACTAAATCCAAAGGAGGACATAAGGCTGTAACTGTTCATCTATTTCAGCAAGTGGGTGCTTCATTTGCGGCAAGGAAGGTCACAAAGCGAGAAACTGCAAATCTCCTAACCAAAAACCAATGGCGCAGATTAAAGTGGGAAAGCTCATCGCGTCAGGTCAGTGCAAGGTTCCTAGTGCCATCTCTCCCTCCCCAAGCTACAACAGAATAGGTTCTTTCATATATGAGAGAAGATCAGCTCCTACTTCGGTTTGGAAAACAAATCCCTCTGCTAAGCAATGCTTGTATTCAACCCTTAACCGGAGCCAGGGCCAAGATGCCTGTAGTAAAAAGTCAGGTAGCTGGCAAAACAGTCCGTGTTTCGGGACTTTTTGCCAAAAGTGATTGCATATGTTGTTTTCTTAAGGACGACCTCGGAAACAACCCACTATTGTGCTCCTGTGAGACGGGAAAAGCCCTTCGGGAGGTTGCATCTGATATTGACATTGTACAAAAGTCCGCCTGTGGTTACCCCAAAGAAAGTTTACAACAAGGATGGTTAAGGATCCATGAAGAGATAGAGGGTCTCCCAAAGTTCTGACTTATGGAAAAGTTGTATATTTGGTGAAAACCACTCCGCATTCTTGATTTCATTAGTTAACATTAAGGGTTTTAAAACCGTTGATAAAGTTTTGCATGTCAGAACAAAGAGAGATGATGTAGTTCTTCAGTTAAGTGCTACGCGATATTTGTTTAGCGACCATGAAGGTGTCCATGTAACTCAGTGATTTAATCAGTAAGAGATGAGTAAGCAATGAGTAAAGTAGTCGTAAAGAGGCCGAACAAGGGGTAGATCGAGTAATGACTGGGTTGGAAGGACAAAAAGACAATAAATTAAAAAGAGCTGGTCCTGGTATTCTCTGGTATAAACTAACATCAGCCTAACGAGTCCTGCTCTACACATCTGGCAAGATCCAGATTTTTACTGACAATCAGGTGTAAATTTAGATAATTAATTTGTACACTTTATAGTAAAAAAATCTGTGGCGCAAAACCTTCTGGAAGTCTGGGTGTTTAGCATAAAAACAACTATCCTTGTCCGAAGGTCAACTAAAAAGAACTTAAATTTCGAAGAATTAAATTAAAGGCAACTCGAATCCTAGTTGGTGCCGGCCAAAAGGGTTTGAAAGCTATAGAAAGAGCGCCATGCACATGATTATTCAGAAAAGCTGGAGCTGATGAAAGAAAGCGGAAGCAAAAAGAAAGGATGGCAAACGCTCTAGCAGTATTGAAGAAATCTAAAATTGAAGAAATAGAAATGGCCTTACCAAATACCACTACCACAACCAATAAGCTACTTCTACAAGTTATTGAACTTGGCTTCCGATGGAGCTACAACAGGATATTATCCACAGGTCCGCCTACACCACCGCTAATCAAATGCTTGAACAGGGATGGGCAAAAATCTATGAGGAGATTTGGATCTCCCAACGATCGGTAATTAATTTAGCTTGTTTGAAGAATTACTGTAGTTGTGGGTTCTCATTTTTCCAGGGAAATAAAGTGATACCCCGGTGCAGTTCACGTGGATCATATGGATCTACTGTAAAATAGTGTAAATAAAAGAGAAGGAATTTTTATTTAAAAAAATCATTGAATATGTTGTTGTTTTGTCCCTTAGTCCTTCAGAAATAAATACATAAAGAAAGAAAGAAAAAAGAAGAGGTTTTTTTGGAAGTAGTAGTGAATTCAAAGTCTATTTAAATGTCCAACAGGATTTGATCGCTCAGCCCTTTTTAGCAACTATACAACGAAACCATTAACAAAATTGTGTCTGTACAATTTCCTTCTCTCTTCTCCTTCCGAGACCCTGACCAAGAACATCATGGATTGTTTTTATATATTGGCAAATATCACATCCACCACCAGTTCTTACTTTGCTAGATCTTTTCTTGCTTTATTTCCCCCATATCCGAGCGTGTAGCTGGGTTTTGTTGTCAGCTCTACATGAACACATGTGAATTGTGTTCAGACCTCCTTTGGAGATGCACCAATCTCGATACACTCCACTCCGCTGGGTTGAAGTGTCCTGGTTGTGGATGCGTGTGCTGGTTTAATTGCACCTTAAAACAATTTACGATTGTGTCGAATAGTATGAACTATAAGGATACTAATTTGTTAGCCTCATACTGTCTTTAGTTTTCTTGTCAATAAAAAAACGTCTTTTCTCCTTGATTTGTTCCCCAGATTGTTATAGTACCCCTTTTTCTGTTTCTCTTTCGGATAGATGTTGACACAAAGTACTAAGTGCTATGTGATGCAACCCCAAAGGTGCGTAGCCCCTGACCCCTGGAAATGAAGAAAGCAAATACACATATAATGGTGGCATCGCAACACGCAATGGGACCTTTAAGAATGCGGATTGAGACCTTGCCACTCTGATGGTGCCTTTATTCTTTCTTTTTTTCTAGATCTTGAGGGAGTGTGTCGTATGCTTTTACGAACGCCCTCAGAAAATGTATCCACAATTAAGGCAGAAACAAGTCAATCTCAAACTACCTGTAAAATAGCTGGCAAGTAGTTAGTGATTTTTTTTACAAATGTTTAAAATTATTGGTCTTTTGATATTTGTCAGAAACACAAATAAATTTGTTGTGTGTTTTTGGACTTGTATTTTTCCCAACAATCAACGTACTTTTTTTCCAATACTGACCTCACAGACAACCCACTGCCTTGCTCCTGTGAGACGGGAAGAGCACTTCCGGAGGTTGCGTCTGATGTTGACCTGATGGGGATTGTATCAACCACACATCAAACGTTCAATTTAACCGACTGTATTAACACCGTGTATCTATTATGGAGAAACTCATTGAACTTGGAATTTAAGAGTTTTGACTGGAAGGAGCTGAATGGCTTGTCTTTGTAAAAGAACGTGAAGAGAAAGAGGAAATCCGACAGGAGATCAAAGAAAGAGAATACTGGCGTCTTGAACGTGAACAGAAAAAGCAAGAGTTGGAGCTGAAAGAGAGCTGCTAAGGGAAAAAGAAAACATGGACAGAGAGTTGTTGAGTAAAATAGAAGAGATGGAAAGAAATCTGTTGAGAAGAAGAAAAGATCGAAGCCAAACGACAGCATGAATTGGAAATGAAACATTTGGAGCTGGAGTACACCCAACAGGCTCCAGCTCAGCCTCAAGTAGTGCAAGGCCAACCTAACGCACCGAAGCTTCTGTCATTTG
This sequence comes from Umimayanthus chanpuru, assembly GCA_025448255.1. NCBI lineage: Eukaryota > Metazoa > Cnidaria > Anthozoa > Zoantharia > Parazoanthidae > Umimayanthus > Umimayanthus chanpuru. The sequence goes on from JAOEJI011204002.1 coordinate 5,453, forward strand.
TGGATGGAAAGGACGATCTTGATGCTTATCTCTAGTGCTTTGAGAGATTCGCAACCACAGCTAAGTGGGACAGGATAGGCTGGAATACAAAATTGAGTGCATTGTTGTCCGGGCATGCACTTGACGTTTACTCACGTCTATATGAAGACGTGGCAAATGATTATGACCAAATGAAGGTGGGGCTAATGAAGAGGTATGATTTAACCCTTTGAGTCCCAAATACGCGGTTCCGTGTATTGCATAATCTGCCCCATGGTCCCAAACATGCCGTTTGGCATATTCAAGACAGCACTATGATCAAAAGCAATTTTCTCTGGGTTTTATGGGGATGGTAATTGGCTGTATTTCATCACGTAGCTGACATCACACCCTTCATTTCTTTCATACATGTCGAAGCGAGAGGTTGTTGTTTTCGAGGAGAAATTTCAGTTTAAAGCTGTTTCGCAACTGAAGCCATTTTCGTCGAGCGATACAGTCACAATATGTTTCCAGCTGAAGACTTGCAGAATTGGAATCGAAAATTCTAGTTGTGAAGCCAGAGAAAAGCTAGAACTGTGAGAAACGGAAATGTACATAATTCTGAAACACTTTGAGGTCAACAAACTTTGAGTTTGCAATTTTACTGAAACGTGGTTTGATGTTATTCTTGATTCTTCCACTTCGTGATTCATGTCGTAAATATGCAGAATGTTTCAAAATGTTTAGGGCCGTTCGTAGCTTTCTTGCATTTGAAAAATGTACAAATTGCATAACTGCACGTAGAATAAAGCTATATAAAGATGTTGGATTTCAGTCTCATGTCATTGATTTTATAGTATTCAAGTATTTTTACAAAAGTTTTGTCCAAAGCTTTGTATTTGAGCACTAATGACATCATTTGATCCCAAAAGTGATGTTGACATTGAAGATATCTTCAGCAACAGCGACGAGAGTGAAGATGAATTTATGGGTTTCAACGAAGATGAAATCGACGCAATGCAGAGAGCTCAAGAGGAGGATACTGTCGAAGATTTACTTGAGGGAGAAGACTTGGATCCATTCAATGGAAATTGGGATGAAATTCCATGGAATACCAACACAAGTGAAGTCACAACACCAGAATTCCATGAGCAAGTTGGACCGAAACACAAACTTGCACACAATGCAACGCAACTCGATTATCTGAAACTGTTATTCACTGTCAAACTGCTTCGAACAGTTGTGGACAACACAAACACATCACTGCAGTGGAAAACTTGCTGGGTGCAGTCGAGCCAGTGGAAATGTGGAACCAGACAAAATTCGAAAAAATTTGTGCATTCTTGGGTGTGATTATTCTGATGGGCATCGTAAAGCTGCCCAGGATTGCAATATACTTCGCTAGAGACGCAAGACTTCATCAGACTGGAGTTGCATCAGTCCACAAAGAACCGGTTTTTTCAACTCTTGAAAAGTTTCCATGCAGCTGATCTGAGAGAAATGCCAGATAAAGACAGCCCTGAATACAAACTTTTTCGAATCCAACCTGTGATCAATACTCTTTCTGAAACTTTCATGGAGAACTATGACCCGCACAGAGAGCAGTCAATTGACGAGCCTATGGTAAAATTTAAGGGTAGACTTAAATTTCTGCAGTATATGCCTATGAAACCGTGCAAAAGAGGCATAAAAATTTGATCCCAGTGTGATGCAAATAAAGGATATTGTGTCAATTTGAAATTTACATTGGAAAAGGAGATGAAGACGGTCAACAAGATCCTGCCTGCCCGGTCAAAGGTCTAAGGGCTTGTGTTGTCTACAATCTTGCACGTCACTTGTCGGGCAAGAATTACTTTGTATTTATGGATAACTTTTTTCTAGTGTCAACCTTTTCTTGACCATTTTACAAGAGAATACTTTCTCCTGTGGTACTGTTAGAGAGAACCGAAAAGGTTTTCCACATGCACTGTAAGGGTTGAAGCTGGCCAATCAAGGTGACTCAAAGATTTGCTCGTTTTCAGAACTTACTTTGCACTGTCTGGAAGGATAAGGCAAAAAGTAAAAATGTTTCGCTTCTTTCTAGCCAGTATAGCCCAAACCAATCTGAACAGGTAGAAAGAAGGGAAAAAAATCCAGGTCAAAACGCAGGCCATACAAAAATCGTGATCAACAAGCCAAAAGCCATCAGCTTCTACAATAAACACAAGGGCGGCACAGACATGCACGATCAAGCTCACCGCTATTACAAGATGACGCTCAAATCAGTCAAATGGTGCAAATATCTTTTCTTTTTCTTTTTTGATGCTTGTATTATTAATGCTTATGTGTTTTACAAGGAAACTCTTTGCCATTATGGGGAGAGAAAGCGTCTATCTCACATTGAGTTTAGGCTGCTGTTGAGTAAACAACTGATTGGAGATTATTCCAGAAGGTGAAAACACAGCCGGCCTTCGATAGAACCGATGCCAGACATCAACCATTCATATTCATATGGAAAGGTGACAGATGTAAAAAAGACTTGAAAGAACTGCGAATGAAAAATAATAATTTAAGGAAGGCAAATGGCCAAAATGAAGTGAAGCGCCCGCGCAAATCCGTAAATTGATGCGTAACTGCATTGTCAACCTCTGTCGAGGCCACTGCTTCGAAGAGTGGCATCAGAATTGCTAAGAACTTGATTGAAATTGAATAATTTACTTCGCCAAAGATCCTACTATCCTTTTCTTTTGAGTAATGTAATTGATGTATATACAGTAATAAATAGAGCGACTTTATGTGAATATTGCATCCTACAGGGATTGGATATCGCTGCAATGGTGGGAAATTTGAATTTTTAAGCTTTGGAACTTTGATTTGTAATTGTAACTTTAGTATTATCATTTGAAATGTACATCAAATAAATCTTTAATTACTGACCTGAAACTTTTGTTTTAAGTGTTTGGAGGTTTTCTGCACTAGTTCTGAGATATTCTAAGAAAATGCTATGGCACTATACTTTGTTTATGTGTTGGCCTAATTAAATTGGGACCAGGGGGTTAGCTAAGGTCATTTTATTTGAAAATTAAAAGGTTAATGGAAGAAAGATAACGCCATAAATTCAGGGCCTCAAAACCAGAAACCGATGAAAAGCCCAAACAAGTTTATTTTTCGTCTCTCCACATACTTCATGCATTGGGTCGAACTATCAGACACTGAGCATTTTTCAAGGGAGTGAAAGATCTCATTGTTCGAGAACAATTCATTAACTCTTGCCCAAAGGAGCTAGCTATTCATCTGCATGAACGGGCACCTGCGACATTAGATAAATGGCAAAGATTGCTGACCAGTACCTCGACGCCCATGGCAGACATCTGTTTGGGCCAGGATGCCAGTCAGCCCCCACAGACAAGTCTGACGACAAGAAGCCCTTGGTTGAAGGAGTAACGCAAATAAAGTGCCACTGTTGTGGCTCTCGAGGGCACAAGGCTTTTAACTGCTCAGCTCAGGCAGCAAAGCGTTACATCTGTGGAAAACAAAGGCCATGAAGCACGGAATTGCAGATCTAATAGCTCAAAGTCAGGTTCACGGAATATTGCAAGTAAGCCTGGGCCTAATAGACAGCTCAGGATGCCTCAAGCAGTATCCAAGGTGATGTGTCTCAACATTGTAGACCATGTGATGTATGTCAGAAAACCATGAACAAGGGGTCTGTACTCAAAGTCCCCCTCCAGAGGATGCCACTGATTGACAAACCACTCAAGCTGGTAGCAACTGATCTGGTTGGCCCATTTAGTCCCCCTAGTGAAGAAGGGCACCGTTAAATATTGACCCTTGTGGTCTTTGCAAACAGTTATCTGAAGCTGTACTCCTTAAGAACATTGACACTGAGACTGTCACAGACATTAGTCAATATATTTTGTCACCTTGGACTGCCAGAGGGGATCCTCAGTGACCTTGGACCAGTTTGTGTCATAATGCATAAAGGAGGTGACCCATATGCCGAGTATCAAGCAGCTGAACACAACCCCGTATTATCCCATATGCAATGGCCTTTCAGAGAAGTTCAATGGTGCACTGAGAACCATGCAACCAAAACAGTGGCACCGCTACATCAAACACTTTTATTCGCCTATCGTGAAGTACCAAAAGAGTCGACACGAGTAGTATTTAGCAGTAATTATGCCCGGGATTTTATTTTAGCCCCACCAAAAGTGTCATCTCCCTGTTTAAATAAAAATTTGGGCATCTCGTTTTTCATCGTGCATCCCTTAATTTACCCCCACCCCGGATTTTTATTTTTACTAAAACTTTTACTAAAATACTGCTAGCAGCCTGTTTCCCATCGCGCCTCCATAAACATTTTGGGCCAATTTTCCCTTAATTATGTGGGTGATTTGAAATCGCAAAATTGGGCTTAAAGATTTCAAATCTAATAAAAAATGTCAAATAAAACTTTTCCAAAAGAGTTAATGAACTTTGGGATTGGATTTGCCAAACAAACTTGAAGAATATTAATTTTACTTTAGTCGGGGGTTGGTTTGTTTTGTAAAAATTTGGCGAGGGGTTGGGACTGCGGAGGGGTTGTTTGGTAGGGTGTTTTCAATTGGTGATAGGTCTCCCCCTGATGGTTGGTTGGTTGGTTGTTGTTTTGTAGTACTTCCGCGTGCTGATCTGGTGTTTATGTGGATACGAGATGCGTATCTGGGGTGTGAATTCCGTGTGCGAGATGCAGGTTAGGGGACCAGTTTGTTTGTTTCAGTTTCGAAATTTGGGAGGTGATGGGGTAAGGGTTTTTATGTATGGTTTAATGTTGGATTGTTGGTCATTTTTTGTTTGTTTGAAAGGTTAAGGAGTTGAAGACGGTTAGGAAATGATTTTATATTTTTAAAATAGTTTATTTGTAATGGTTTTGAGTTTAGAGTTGTATAAAAAGGTTTGAATTTTTCTTTTGGGCAGCTATAGTTTGTGAGTGCAGAGTTTAAAGTTAAAGCCAGTAATGTTTAAGGTGGGTATGAGTTTTGAGTGTAATGATAGTAGAAAGTACCTATTCGGAAATGAATGTTTTTTCATATTTGTTTGTATCTGTTTGCAGAGTTTGTGCATCGCGTTGGCGTTTGCAAGTGTATTGGAGAGCAAATGTCTGGAACCGTGCAAGAAGTTTGTCCGTCTGAAGAAGGCGTTGCGTAGTTTGCAGTCAGATTACTTTCTTTTGGAGAAGCGAGTTCCAGGATCAGTTGTGATGCAGGTGAACATGACCCGTGGGAAGCGCAGAGCAGGATCTGGCAGCTACGAAGCAGGCAGTGTCGCAGGTGCAGATGAGGCGAGCGTGGAGTGGTGAGGGGGATTGGGATCTAGCGTCGAGGGAGGTGGCGAAAGTGTGAGGAGTCGAAGAGGTTCTGGCATTTTGTCAAGCGTGAGTGGCAGCGGCCGTTGTCCGTGGCGGTGGGTGTACAAGTCCAAGCGTCCATTTGGTGTTTTGGAAGCTGCGTGTGTGGGTGTTTGTAAGAGTTACTGCACTCCTGTGTATTACACGGTCCACATGTTGGTTCATCGCGGTTTAAATGCTCGCACTAAGATGAGAGTGCTTGGGTTTGTGAACGTGCGCGTTGTTGTGGGCTACGTGTGATGGCCCAGCCGAGTGACTGTAGTAGTGTATTGTTTCGATAGAGCCCAGCGAGGTATTATAATTTGTTAATTGAACTGATCGATATCGCATTTGTAATGTTACCGCCACACCCACAGAACAATAAAGTCGTGTGACCTCAAATCACGTGAATGAGTATAAATACTGGCCTATCATTTACCCAATTCTCTATTCACCATTAAAGTAGTTGAAAGTAGCATTGGTCAAAGAAAGATGTTGTTAGTTTTGTTTCTTTTTTTGTCGGGGTTGTCAAGCATAGAAACGAGAGGGAATGAAACCCCAATCGTCGATGCTTACATACTGTCATCTCACAACGATGTCAATTTCACAAAAGATGATCATTTGAGAGTCGAAGCGGTCTTCGATGCCTCAAAATATTACGTTTCAGCAATGAGAGTAGAATTCAGAAGTATCTTCAATGTCAAATCTGTGAGATTGGTTCTCCGCAATATAACGAATGGCAAATGTTCGATGAACATTCGCAACGACACTGATAGTGTTGTTTTATCTTCACCACCTGCCATACGAAAATGCCATTTATCATTTCACGGTTCAGCTTCGTAGCATCGACGCAAGCAGAAGAAACATGACATTATCTTCACAGGTGTACGTGCGTAGAGCATTCGGAGCTGCGGAGTTCCCTCCCAAGACGGGTTTGTGTTTTGCATTCATTTCGATGAACGACCAACGACTAGTCTCGCGCACTAGATGTGGTGATTACATAACTGAAGAAATATACTTTGAAGGACACACCGCAAACGGGCAACTGATTCGAACCGAAAAAGCTCAAGCTTACTCTTACGAGTTCACCGACTCCGATTACATTTCCACATTGTGCATTGCAGTTAATGGCAGTTGCAGAGACAGTGGAATAAAACTACCACTAACGGGGCAAATGAATTTGGTTGCTAAATTGAGGAGACGTATACAACCAAGGAATCTGACTGAAACAAGAGAAACATTCATAACGATATATTATCCGTATGACGGTATCGGGAGAGTAAATTGATATACAATTCGTTCAGAGATCATAAACGAACAACGTCAACAGTTTCTGAAGACATACGTTGGAACTAAACGAATGGGCTTCCGTCCTGGTCAGTATAATTATGTTGGCCCGGACACGTTCGGAAGGTCTACGTTGCCCAATGTACATAATCTCACCGCCCAGTACAAATGGTTTTATGAAGGCAGAGAAACCTCGCCTCCACGTATAGCTGCAGATAACCCAAGCGCACCTGTTACACATCCCATATTACCCGTTTGGGATGGACTTTCTTGTAAACATTACACGGTAAAGGTGTTTTCACTTACATCCGGTCAAAAATGAATAAAGTCACGCTTTACAAAAAATTAATAGATGGAATGGATAAAAATGACCGTATTAAATTTATTTTATGCATAGATAATAATACACTCCAAAAGAAATGAAACAGAACTTGGGTATCACGTCTGGTTTTCCATTAGCATTAACATTAAACCCAGCCCCAAAACTAGTTGTCCCAGCAATATCGTTTGATAAGACTGCGCACTCAATAA
>JAOEJI011205113.1:0-12571 GCA_025448255.1 Umimayanthus chanpuru
ATAGTAACAACAATCGTTATAATCGAAATGACAATGGTTTTACGAATCAAAGTAATAATAATAATAATAATAATAATGTATTTAAAGCATAGTACAATACAAAAAAAAATCTAAACCGAACATTGCTGTGTTTTAAAATTTGTGGTTGTGGCTGAGATAGCATTTGTCAACAAAGTTTCACGGGAGAATACGTGCCCTAGAACGATCTCAGTCACTTGAATGATAAGAGATTTTTTATTCTCTTCAGACTGCTGATTTGGCCACGATTGATATCTTGCGGGACCGAGAGCGCGGGATCCCGCGGTACAACCAGTTTCGCCGGTTACTGCACCTGAAACCAGCCAAGACGATCGACCACATTACAACCAATAAGGAGCACGCGGCTGCCATGAGGGAGGTTTACGGAAATGACGTGGAGAAGGTCGACCTTCTGATTGGCTGTTTGGCTGAGGAGCCTCGACCCGATGGATTTGGATTTTCTGAAACGCCGTTTGTGCTGTTTCTGATGATGGCGAGCAGACGAATCGAGGCAGACAGGTGTTGAGAGTTACATTTAATTTGTCATTTTGTCTTGTTTGTGGGGTGGGAATAAGAGTTCAGTTATGGACTTACTTTTGGCAGTTTGTAGGAATTTATTTTTACGTCATTTTGTTGGTGGTCCAATTACGTATCTGATGATCAACCCTCGCATTACACAAAACGTTTTCCGCGATCTCTTTGGAAGATGTGGGAAAACAGTACAAAAATGTTGCACACAGGGCGACAGAAAGAGGAGGGGGGAGTAACAAAGTTATTGAGACATGGTGAGACAAAAAGAGACACAATCAGATAAGATAAGACGAGACAAGACAAAGCAAGACGAGAAAGCAAAAGATAAGACAGGAAAAGATAAGACAAGAAAAGACAAGACGAGTCAAGACAAGACAGGAAAAGACAAGACAAGGCAAGACAAGACAAGACAAGACAAGACAAGACAGGACAGGACAGGACAAGAAAAGACAAGACAAGACAAAAAGAAAACAAGAAAATACGGGACAGGAAAAAATAAGACAAGACAAAACGATACAAAACACGATAATACAAACCGGTCCAAATCGACATTCTAGATAAGCACAGTTCGACACAAGATCATTTTTTGGCAAATTGAAAGCCATTTAAGCTTGCTAGAAATTACCCTGAAAAAGCAAAAATGCTCTTTCAAGGGATTTGATATACTTTAACAATTTCCTGAACTCTCGAATTTAGCGTTTGTACTTCTCCCTTTAAGAAAAGTCGGAGACACAGTAAGTCAGTCCCCCGGGTCGTCAGTGCACTCCCCTACCCATCATGATTTTCGCCAGCAATACCCTTGTTTGAATTTCTCGCCAGCTATAGTTCCTGTAAACAGAAAGTAAGGAGATAGAGCAAAACTCTGTATGAGTTGTACTTACAGTTGGCTTGCACAACGCAGGTTTCTCACTGATGATTATAACGAGAAGTTTTACACTGAGGAAGGAATGAAGTGGATTGCAGATGCAAACTTGAGTAAGGTTCTCCTGAGAGCATTTCCTCGTGTGGATGAGCTGCCCGATCTGCTACGAGACACCGACAATGCTTTCTTTCCTTGGAAAATGCGAGGAGTTCAATTGGAATGACTTATCTAGAATGGATAAACTACATGGTCTTCTCGCTAGTGAATAAGGGATAGGATTTGTTTTGGAGTTCCGCCCCTGGTATTAAGTTCTACAACCTGAGGTGTAATAGATTATTTGAGTTTTGAGCTTTCAAACAGTCGAGTTGCATTCTTTTCATCTTAACGTTCATCGTTTATAATCGTTTAGTGTTCATTTGGGTGCAAGTGTTTAAAAAGATTTGAAGATGTGATTTAACTGAATTGGGGTTTACGCTGTGAAGCAGTCACGAGAAGCTAAGGGGATGTTGCTTCAGTTAAGCAACTTAAATAAAAAGAAGAAAAATAGGCAACTGCGTTGTATTCATTGTTCTTTTATTGTTGTTTTCCTGGGGAGAGTACATCGAGTTGGATAAGTCTTTTGTGACGTCTTCAGAAAACTTTCTTTTTTGCGAGAAATGTTTTCTCTTACTGATCAAAAACATCTATGCGCCTGTTTTTATAAACAAAGTCAATACTGACGTGGTGACTAGAACAACTTTTACGTTGTAAATAGCAATAAATTAACCCCCTTCCCTTACTTTTAAGTTTTTTGAACAGTAGCAAGTATCGCAATTTCTATGAAAACACAACCCCTGGGCAATATCGGCCACATAAGTATTATCTTGACATACAGTTTACACCAAGGGTTCAGTCCAAACCTCATTCCCCTCTTCTGTATCCCGTAGAGACATCGTACTAAGCAAAGTTTACCATTGTTCGCTAACAGGTGGTCTACAGCCACCAACGAACAAAGAGCCCTCAAAACAAATCATGTGAAACGTTGATTAAATGACAATGCAGCGGCTTTCAGATATGTCTCCTTAGTTGGTTTTTAGATTTCGTTCAAACTCTGGATCTTCGGGAAACATGAAATGCAATCGCTGAAGGTTAGTTGAAACTCATAAAATATCTCTAGAAAAAGATATTTTAAAAATTATCGCTAATTTTATGAGGTGCATCATGGATTAGCAAGGCGAGTGTTTTTGTTCGTTTCATCTTGTTATTCAAGATTTGCAGATCTCTGCAAATTTTTAAATTTACATAAGATTAAGTTCTATCTTCCAAGCTGGGTTAGTATAGACTTCTTCAGGGATTTGATCAGAAAAGAATCTATATTCTTTACCAGATAAAATGTTTTCTCTGTTTCTGATAAGTTATAAGCAGCTGAAGTTTAAAGAAGAATATATACGGACCGTTGCTACAATCTTTATGACAAGTATAAATCTTTGGCGATAAGAGCTAACACTTTTGTGAGTAATGGTAAACTTCATTGCAACGGTTGAAGTTGCTAAAAACGTAAAAGGAATCCATGTTACAAAATGAAGAGTTTGGTATTGAAATTATTTTACGAATTTCCTGTTGTCTCCAAAAACGTCTTTGTATTGTTCAGGGTTGCAACCCGCTGGCCACTTGCCCGAGACTGGTGGCGCGATCACAATCTCAAACATTGGATTAGTTTAAATATATATATTCGGATTGTTAAGAAACCAGTTTGACTATCACTAACGGCTCATCTTGTCAGCATTTTGTTTAGATTGAGAAGAACGTTTGCCGTCAACTTTTGTGAAAATATTCTCTTGATTTCTTACAATAAGTGAATAAAACAAACTGCTTTAAATCATAATTACATCTACCTCGCGCTGTTTATAAGTCACATCTCACGAAAACCCAAATGAAAACCTCAATGTGATCAAGTAATACTCTAATTAGAATTTAAAGGGTTCGTGAACGTGCAGAACACGTTTTTTGATGTTGTAACCCATAAACAAAACGTTTCAAACAGTACGCTTTCAAACTCCAGCACCGAATTCTGTTAGTATTTGCTGTCGGTAATAGCTGTATTGCTTTATACAAAGCTGTTACTTACTATAATATGGGTTTGATCAACAAAGGTTGATTTGGTATGTTTTTCGCCTGTGGGATTTGGTGTCTAGCTGACGTTTTGAGCGTTAGCCCTTCGTCGGAGCAGACACCTCCCACAGGCGAAAAACATACCATATCAACCTTTGTTGATCAAACTCATATTCAGCTTACTCGCCCAATACCCGCCCTTTGTCCAGATATCCATGTATATCTTTGAAAAAAAAATGTCAAAAAATTTTGCCGTGAAAAAAGTTTTGGGGTGTGGCTCAGAGAGAAGAGGTGGCAGCAATAATAAATTTTTTAAATTTTGATTTTTTTATTTTTTCCTTTTGTCATAACAGTGACTATGTTCTTGAAATACTTGAGACATAAAGTAGACTTGATCAGACCTGTGCTAATCACTTCTAACCTTTAAGTCGACTAATTTAATGGTCAAATCAATTCTTTCCATCCAAATCCTCTTTAAATTCGCGATAAATTTCGATATTAATTGCATGCTCAAGTTAAAAGCCTGATACAAATACTTTGGTACAATACCTAAGTATTAGTAATTGTTTTGGGTAGTTTAGATTTATTACGTCGTCGTGAAAGCTGTTTAGTTTTTCTTACTTTTGTACCAAAAGAGATCAAAGGTCACGGCATGAATTAATTAATTATGCATATTTATTAGCAATTAGAGTTGAACAAATTATCGATTAATAATTACCACCAAGTTAGCTATGTCCATGCAAAGTTCAAGTCAATCCATAATTAATTAGCTAAACTAAGGAGGGGGGTTGATACAATCTCCCCCCCCCCCCCACCCCCCTAAGAGGGAAGGGGTGGAAAAACACTACCTGAGAGAGAGGGTTAAGTCCCCCGATAGGACGTTGACGGACTAGTCTAACAGCTTATTTGAGCTTAACGTCCCTGTCCACGGACAGTGTGGCGAAAGAAGGTCGCCCAAAGCTCAACCTTCCACCAGACTGGGGATTGAAATCGGGACCTTCTGGTTGGCCGTCAAAGATCTCACCAACCTTGCCAACCTCGCACACACTATTCTTTTTTTCAGTTTCCAAAACCCGCAATAACAGAAACAAAACGTTTGGACAAAGGTGAATGCTAGTATAAACAAGCAGCCCTTGTTGATTTGCAGCTTTTCAATACCATTGGATCATCCATACTAGTTTAATAGCTAACCTCAATCCTAAAAGCAGGTCTCCTGGGGAACATTCTAACTGACGTAACACTTAAGAAATGTGTGCCCTCTTTTTCTATCCAACATTTCAGATAAATACAGTAAAAACCCGCATTAAAGAACAAGTGGATTAAGAACTGTCTCGGGCTGAAATTTGGTAAATAAAGCATCATATGCATAAAAACAAATTCAACCTGACGAATGTCAGAATGTTCTTATATAAAAAGTGGGTGCCAGTTAGATTAAGAAAGCCTACTAGCGACTATTAACCCTCCCCCCATGTAAAATTTTTATTGTCTTTTAATTTATTCATTCAAGGCTAGTATCATCCATTCATTTAATAAAACATTGTGATTGCTCATTAGATTTATCTGTTAGTTGTCTATGCAGTATATAATTTCCAAAATCATTTTTAAGAACATCTTAACTAAGAACATCTTCAGGCTGATTTTGCAGATTATCATCCCTAAAAATGATTTCAGCCAATCACAGGCCAGACCATGGCTCGACCAAACTCGCCCTGATATTTTCACGAATCGAGCAAAAACCTGCACGATTACATATAAAAGCTCCCAATGTAAGAATAAGAAAATCTCAGCCTAAACCGAAAATCGCGTGCTCTTATATGCGGTTTTACTGTATTTTTATCTAATGTACGCAGACACGCGGACATGAAGGGCTGCGAAGGACTGGTTGTGAGATTGGCGCTTGTGCTGTTAATAGTTGCAGACCAAGGAGGTAACAGACGATATTATTCTGCCCGTATGTGAATACGAATGTGGATGACGTATGCGTGTTCATAGGAGACGCCCGAGAACACATGGACGTGTCAAAATCATACTGAAAGTAATAACTCATGATATTAACAGGACTTTTGGACGTAAACAGTAAACTATTTATCTCGTTTTCCTGATGACAATCATTTGTAGCCGATGCCACAACCATGTCTTGCTATCACGTAAATCATCTGTCCACTGTTGTTTTAGCTGCATAGCTTTGCTCAATTAAGTGACTTTTTAGCAATTATGTTTCTTATTATACCAATATATTTTTAGGCAGTCTACCTTGAAGGGCCCTGGGTCTATTCTAGTCAGGCTTCACCGTATAAGTCATGTATATACATTGTTTTGGCTTACAGTGGGAGCGAAAATTAGTAAAAATAAATCAAATACGCTCGCGCTCTTCCTATTATATTCCTTAAATACATGTAACTGCTACGAATAATATATCAAACATGACTGTAACTAAAATAAATTTTTCCAATTTTAATTCCGTTTTAAGTATTCCAGTCTAATCACAACAATCAACATACACAAGATAGTCCAATATATACACTCCCATTTGGGTTAGTTTTAGAAGCAAGGAAACTAATTTTACAATTGCTTACTAAATGCAAAATATGATCGGAGAAGTAATATGTTTACACCAATAACTCATGTCGTTGAACTAACGTCAAAAATCTGAAACGTATAAATTATTTCATTTTTTTCATAAACATAAAACTACTTGCGTTAATATACTTTGGTCTTTAAAATAATAATGTTCCAAAAGACATATACTTTAGTTCTAGTCTGTTTTTGTATTATTGTTACTGTTATGGAAAGACTATTATAAAATTGTTATTATTATTATTATTATTATTATTACTATTATTATTATTATTATTATTAATATTGTTCTTAATATTTTTATTTATTACTACAATGGTTTGAATTTGATACTGCATTATACAATTAATGACGTCGTTGAGGTAATAGATGCAAATTGGTACTCACGGATTTAGGCATAACAAATATAGAACTGTTCATTAAGTTGAATTTATAGATGCTACTGATATTTATTAAATAATGCTAACTTCGCTTCGTTCTGATCTTGTTACATTAGCTTGTCTTCAGAAATGCAAGCGTTATGAAAAACCGAGGAACGGTTTTGTTGTGTGTGACAGTCTGTTCCACCTGTTCTGCTCCGTGGAGTGTATTAAAGGCTTCGTATTCACTGCTAAACCGGCCCTTGTGTACATGTGTGGTCCCACTAGCAAGAGGTGGTTCACTTACCCCCACAGCAGCACGATGCCCTGGCCCGACTGTGTCCCGGATGACGGGTGAGGTGGAACAGCTGATATATTCAGGAGTTTTGAAAAACATCATTGTATCACCTTACAAAGATAGTTACCGTATGTCTGGGAATTTGTTCAAATTTTCTAAGAAGTATAAGCTTTTTCTTCCTTTTAACCTGAACTAGCTAATGAAATAGTACAAGGGCTTCTGTTCATTATGTTTTTATATAGGGATTTACTTTAAATTTATGAATCAGGTCGTAGTTTACGAGCTTTAGGGGAAACAATACTTACAAAAAATATATCGTAACAAATCCAAAACAACTGAAAAAATACAAAAAATGGACCCGCTTTTTTAAAATACAACTTTATACCAACACAAGACACTTCATATTTTGTCTATCAAAATTCCAAAAACAATTAGTACATTTTGGCCTACTCAGTTTACAGAACATTTCATTTATCTTTGTAATTGCACATCTTACAGGACCAAACGAGACATAATTAAGGGGGAGCTGGAGGCAGACAGAGCCGAGATATTGCACAAAATATCCGCCACTAATCACGGGTTCGTTACAAATGTTCCCCCGGGGAATGAACCTGAAGAGAGGTGAGCCTGTTTAATTAATTACACAGTATAGGGTATAAACTCGAGGCAGAGTAAACTGGTCTCAATCCCCTTTCTCCCCTCCCCCACCTCCCCATACACATTTGAAGTCATATCTGGGTATGTATCCGAGGAGAAATAAGCTGGTTAATCCAACACACGCATTTAAAATAGTACATGTGGGTTTGAACCCCGGTAGAAGTGATTCAACAAACATAATTGAAACCATATTTGGTGTGAAACCATATTTGGTGTGAGTTCGAGTAGAGGTGGGCTGACTTGCCCTCACGCACATAATCGAAGCCATTTTGAGTAAGCCTAAAATTTATCAATATTTAACTTGCTTACATTTTTAAACATTGAACATTTTTTGAGGTTAATCCCCAGTTTTGTGGGTTGTTCTCTTGCGTTTTTTGTTGTCTTCCTGTCGTATCAAAACAAGGTAATTCCGTCAGCTCTGATTGAAGACTCTGTACTAACCATAACCATAGCCTGCTCCGGCTATTGAAATCTCAGAAAATGTCTCATAAAACGTCCCCCTGGTTTGCATGTGTTTTGAGCAAATTTTGGTAGTGTTAACGGGGTGGTAAAGCTGGGTTTCAATGTCCGTATATCCTTTTACATTGCTTATTTGAACTTAAAAAAAGTCAGGTAATAAAGTTGTGTACTTGCCTTCCGTTAATTCGACAAAAGGGTGGAAAGTTCAAAATATTACGTTAAGGACAACATAAATACTTTTTGGAGTGAAAAAGTTAAAACAAGTCTTGAATTTTTATTGCTATAAATTCATATCAAAACTTAGAATCAATGCTGGGCTTTATTATGTTGTGTTTTGATTTCCCAGAAGGTTTGAGCACCTGTACGGCTATATGGTGAGAGCCTACGAAAGTACGCTGAAGGGACCACAGTCTCCCCAGGCAAGTCAACCTTCAACATCAGCCACTGATCAAACTACGCTACCAACCACAAGGTACACAGGAAACCCACTATCAGCAGCTGATCAAACTAGGCTACCTACTACGATGTACACAGGGAACTCACTATCAGCAGCTGGTCAAACTACCCTACCTACTACGAGGTTCACAGGGAACTCACCATCAGCCAATGATCAAAATAATTTACTTATTACAAGGTACACAGGGAACCCACTGTCATACACTGGTAAAACTCCAACTATCACAAAACACACAGGGAACCCACTATCAATAACTAATCACCCTTTACTTATCACAAGAGGAGCTGGACAAGTTGACAAAATTTCCTCACAGGGAAGCCATCAAGGCTCTATTTATAATGCACAGGGATCCCCTCAAAATGCACTTGATATCGCACAAAGAACCCGCCAAAGTGCCCTTGATAATGCACAGACTACAAACAATCAGGAACAATCAGTCGGGTACGAACCCAGTTCAATTTCTGCAATAACTGGAGATGGTTTCTTAAACGCAAATAACTTGTACTCAAACGGCAAGAAAAGCAATCCTGGAAGCCTCAAGTCTGTTTACTTTCGATCTGTTGGCAAAAGTTCTCAACAGTATAAAATACCGTACGTCAAAACGACGTACGGTGCAGAAAATAGTCGAGAACTTGCTCGCAAGCAAACTGACCGAATGTCACCGACAAAACAATATGTTCAGAGTACACCAAGAAATAGTATGGGTGATCATTTATTTTTCTTTCCCATCAAACGCGATACTTTGCTACAACTTCTACCAAAGCCTTTACAAAAACGGTTCGCAGCAATGAAAAGAAGCTTTATTTCAACGGAGACAAAGCAAGCGAAGAATACGCAGCCAGTATATTAAAAAACACGCTCGGAATATTAGAAAACAATGACGGATATATTTTTCTTAGATATTTTGTTTTATTAAAACAAATTACTTTTGAATTCGTGTCTGTCCCGTAGGGCAGCGAACGGGCAGGGTAAATGGTGGGGAGGACGAAGGCGGTGTAGACTTCTTCCCCCTCAATTTGTTTTCAATCTTATCGATTCTTTTCAGTTTCAAAAGAAAAGTTTACTAGTAACTGTTAGTTGTTAGTAAACACATTTTTAACGCTTGTTTGAGTTTTCTCACGCTTAGATCCTTTTAAACTTGTTCTGAAAGTTCTGAAACATCTTGATATTTCATAAACAATATTTGTGCAAGAGATTGAAGATTTTATCAATATATACTTGAAGTTTATGATAAACCAAAAACATGGAGTATTAAAAGCCTGCAGACGAAGAAGAGTAACGAAATCAAGTGGACGCAGACACAGACACAGGAAAAACAAAAATTTCCCTTTTTCTTGTGTCTGTGTCTGCGTCCACTTGTTTTCTTTATACTCTTGCATCTGTGTCTGTGTCCACTTGTTTTCTTTATACTCTTGCGTCTGTGTCTGTGTCCACTTGTTTTCTTTTATACCCTTGCGTCTGTGTCTGTGTCCACTTGTTTTCTTTATACTCTTGCGTCTGTGTCTGCGTCCACTTGATTTCTTTACACTCTTGCGTCTGTGTGCGTCCACTTGTTTTCTTTACTCTTGTGTCAGTGTCTGCGTCCACTTGTTTTCTTTACTCTTGCATCTGTGTCTGCGTCCACTTGTTTTCTTTACTCTTGTGTCTGTGTCTGCGTCCACTTGTTTTCTTTACTCTTGTGTCTGTGTCTGCGTCTACTTGTTTTCTTTACTCTTGCGTTTGTGTCTGCTTCCACTTGTTTTCTTTACTCTTGTGTCTGTGTCTGTGTCCACCTGTTTTCTTTACTCTTGCGTCTGCGTTTGTGTGTACGTCTCTGGTGTGAACAGGCCTTAAGGAATTTTGAAATAGTGTCATCCCTTTTGATTCAGATAACCCAGGCAATCACTTTATGGATGAGTGACTATACATAAATTAGAAGTCAAAGACAAGTCGCCATTCATATCAAATTTTGGGAGGAACGGATAATGCCTTTTCAAAGTCATTTTTGGGATCCAAAAAACTCTCCCCTCAAACAGTGGTACGGTATTTCTCCGAATAAAGGCATATACTTATACAGCTATTTCAAAAAAGGTTGTCATAGTCAATAGTCGATACTGGAACCGAAAGGAACCGTGTAGCATTGACTTTGCAAATTATTGAGTGCAGGTTCACCATAATGCCACGGCCATACTATAACAACCTTCGCGGGCGCGTTATCACTCATTATGACTGTATCCAAAGTTTCTTTCGGTTCCAGTGTCGACTATTGACTATGACCGTATTTTGAAATAGCTGTATACATATAAAGTTAATGGTTAAAAATACGGTTAGTAACATTTAATAAAAGTTTTAATACTTAGTATTTACATCGCATAAATAGACTGGTGACAAAAAGCAAATCGCGTTACTTGTCCACAACTACAAAACTCCAACAAGTCAAACACAAATTCACAACAACAATTGCAGTATGATTAGACAATATGAACTTTGTGTCACTATAAAGTAATTTATTCAAATCATTTTTTTTGGTTTTATAATGGAGAGTCCAGAAACAAGTTTAACTGCCAAACGATTTCCTGTTTAACACAAAAGAACTCAACAAATGTTTGTTAAAGAATCAACTCTAAGTTTCAGCTTTATATTACTGTAAACACGAATTTGTTAACGGCAAACTTTAACGACAGACCTTTTGAGGAAAGAGATAAGGCTGGTGTACTCACGGCTTATTAATGAAATGACGAAACCTGAATTAAATAAACACAGCTTTCAAACCAGGCAGAGACGAACTCAGGGTTACGAAAAGACTGTGGGGTGGTGGGGTGGGGTGGGGTGGGATTTCTCGAACGTATAAACCCCTTGGCAGAGTATGGTTGTTCGATATAGTTAGTTATTCAGTTGTTACAACGGGTTTATACTTTCTTATAGTCAGATAAACTGTTTTGGCTCCTTTGATTAAGTTTTACCATTTTTGAACAACCTGGTTTTGAAAGTGATAGTGTCTGATTTCACTTATTTCGGTGTAGGCCTAGATAAAAAAAATCCCGAAAAATCGCCTAAAAATCTATCCGGATTATCCCGCTAAAAGTTCTATAAATCTCAATTTTTCTTCTAAAAATCTCACAAATATCTCTAAAAATCTCAAAAGATCTCTCGTTTATAAGTGTTAAAAGTTACCTGGTTACTTTTTAATCAATACCGACCACATTGGAATTGTGAAGACAATTGTCGTTACAAAAAAAGAAAAAAAAACAGGAATAGAGTTTAAACTACATAATAGGACGCATCCAGAGTCTTGCTGTCACCTGCTAAATTAAACTTTCAACAGAAGCCCCTCATTGATCGGCTAATGCTTATGGCTATTTCTTCACAATCATCGATCATCATTTGGTTTATTTGAATAAGGTAAATTTGAATATGTCCACGAACCAACTGCTTGCTCGATGATCTCGGGATCAGCTTCGGCGGAGGCAGCCATGTATTTTTTTTATCGACAGCTACTTACCTATACCAAAGAACTGCGAGAATTATTACTCATTGAGGAACCGCTGAACTGATATTTAGATACGTGGACAACACAGGCTCAGAACTAACATAGGCAAAATGTAGACGACTACTAGATATGATTTCATACCAAAGTAAATTAAAATTGATAATCTGTATGGCAGGAATTTATTAGTTGATTAGAATTTTGCTACAAAATATCTCAAAAAATTAGAATATTACTTCACACTTTCTAAAAATCTTTTTAAGGTCTAAAAATCCCGAAAAAAATCGGATTTTTTTTTTATCTAGGCCTATTTCGATGTGAAGGGATGAGTGTTGGGCGAAAGGTAACAAACTGTCGACTTGTACCTTTAGTTCATTTTCAAATCAATATACACTGACGTTACATTTTCTGAGCTGATACTGAGGAAGTATTTTCCATACATAATACACCTGCATTTTGCTATCTACATAGAAGAAATTCAGTTGCCGTGGAGAGATCAAAAACGAAGAAGACACGAGGCAAGAATACAGTAAAAACCCGCGAGTAAGAACCTACATTTTTAGGAGTTAACCTAAACAGGTTCTTATATAAATGGTACTTAACAGAATTTTAGGCTATTTAGGTTCTTAAAATGGGTTCTTAATCATGGAGAAAAACCTGGATGCATAACAAGTTGGTTTTGTCCTATATTTTAATCTTATTCACCACCCCACCCCACCCCACCCCCCACAAAAATATTTGTAAAAATATTTGTAAAACTGTACATAATCTTGCACTCATGCACTGATCTTTTTTT
>JAOEJI011206224.1:0-12569 GCA_025448255.1 Umimayanthus chanpuru
TAATTTGGGCCAAAAGGTAAAGGGGGGGGCACATTGTTAATTTTGAAGGATTTTTTTTCTTTGGTTTTAGCGACGTTAATATTTAAATCTCTTCTCCAACCCTCCCCCTCCTCTTCCTAATTACGATCAAGACAACGAGTTTTGCTCTTAAACCCCGTTAGCAGCAAAACGGCTTGGCCCGGTTGTTGAAAGCCCGATTAGTGCGGCTAATCCTGCATAGGTTTTATCAGTTACGAGTTAATCCAGGATTAGCACTAGTCGGGCTTTGAACAACCGGGCCCTGGATTGGAAACACTTTACTGTTGGGTCACGAAGCACCTCCATGTTGAAAAACAGCATTGATACTACCCAACACCTTATGCTCACTCCTTGGGTTCTATTCCGTTCTGTTTTGGGGTTGTTTTCTTTTCCTTTAGGTTTCGTTTCGTTCCGTTCTGATCTATTCTGCTCTGTTCTGCTCTGTTTTATTTCTATTGTAGTAGTAGTGATGCCGAGGTACTTCACTGCCCTTTTGCTCGATCGAGAAGAAATAATTTTATAACAAGACAAACCGACGTAACGCGAGTATATATCTCACTTGACAGTGAATGGTTAACTGTATTCACCCGCTGACCACTATTTCCGTGTACCGTCTTACAGGAGCGTAAGGACGAAAGAGGGAAAGACGCGAAACTACCCGCAGCGTCCAACAAGAACAAAAAGTCAGACGACGAGCAGGGAAGGAGTAGTGGAGCACTCCCGGCGGCTGAGGGGGAGGGGGAGGATGGCGCTAGTGTAGGCAGGGCAGAGGGGGTCTCGTCAAGTATCCGGAAGCGGGCCACCTCCTGGCGGCGTTCCTTCACCAACAAGGCCAGCAGTATGTTCTCCAGGACCCAGCCCTCCAACAACCTCAGGAACGATAAAGGTACCGTAAGAATATTAAGGCCCATGCAAACGGACGCCCGACATTGTTGGCCAACAACACGCATCATTGTTTGGTTCAACATGTTGCGTCGTTTGCATGGAACCACAACAATGTGGGCACTTGTTGTGTATAGTTTGAAACCGGTCAAACTTTTGGCGCAACAAGTCCCAACATTTCTATTGTTTTGTGACCTGACGAAGCCGCCCGTTTGCATGGAACCACAACAGTGTTGCTGGCTTCTAAAACGTTGGCGCACCTTCATTGCCAGGACTATCGTACCAGAAAGTATCGCTTCTTTAGACGACCGCCAACAATGTTGGCATTTGTTACGTTCGTTTGCATGCACCACGCAACAATTGCTAACAACTGCCATTATTGTTGGCTAACAATGCTGTGACTTGCTGCGTCCGTTTGCATGGGCCTTTACACAGGTTCTCAAGAGGTTTTTTTTCCCGAACCCTCGTATAGTTAATCGTAAACTATTGTTAGAGTGATTTTCATTTCATCTTGAAAACAAAAACAGGCGAACCGAACGTGAACCGAGTATCTGGAGTTTTGATTGGTTCTGCGAACACACAGCGAGCGCGCGTGTCATCTGATTGGGCGATTTTCTAACAGGTTCATTTGACGCTGGGTTTGTCATATCATTGGAGAATTCTGTGTGACTACTTTCCCACTCTCCCTCGGGTCAGGGATAGAGTCAGGATTGGGGGTGAGGTTTAGTTTGGAGGAGGGCTGGGTGGGTCGTTGACCAGAAATCTCCGCAGATCCGGTCTTCAACGTAGTACATAAAGGGACAATTTATTCCATAATACTACTTCATCGTTAAGGCCCATACAAACGGACGACACGCAACATTGTTGGGCCCAACATATTGCATCCTTTTGCATGGAACCACAACAATCTTGGCACTTGTGGCACTTGTTGCGCATAGTTTGAAACCGGTCAAACTTTTAGGCCCGTGCAAACGGACGCAACAGTGTTGGCCAAAAAAACCCCAACAACACGCAGCAATGTTGTGACTTGTTGCGTCCGTTTGCATGGGCCTTTCATCTAAAATTTCACATGTGAAATTACCGATTTTTCCATATGTGGATGTCAAATCTGCGAAGTGTATCGAGTTTCGCCAGGTGTCGTGTGCTAAAGTTTCCAATATACTAAAAGTGAAACGGTTTCATAAAGATGTGAGCTAAATTTGTCCCTCCTTCTATTATAGTTTAATCAAATGATGATTCCTGATATAAACACAATGGCGGCCGGCGAATTTCCTCAAGAAATCACCAGTAATCGCCGTATATCCCAACCACTGAGTAAATGCCGGGGGGGGGTACTTGGGTCAATTTTTGCTGGGTATATGCCGCTAGCCTCTCAGAACCCCTACCCCATTATAGTCTATTCTGTGGCCAACTATAGACCCCATCTTAGGCACGTTTGAGCAAATAGTTAATGTTTAAGTTGTGATTTCAAGAACGGAATTCAATGCGAGCCGACTGTCAAATATTAAAACAACAGCAGGAACCATATTTTATCCGCGAATCTTCCTATTTTTAAATCCCTGCTAACCAGAATTTTCTTATGCCAGAAATTCTGAAAATGTGCGACCCCATTCTAGTAACTTCTAAAAGTGTAACCCCATTATGGTCAATCCGGTTGTGAAAATGCGACCCCATCCAGCGGCACATCCCCATTAGCCTTTTACTAGAAAGTACCCCCCCCCCCCTCCTTCGGGAGTAAATTGTATGTGTGTATCAGATTTTTTCGTAAATGTGGATCCGCCCCGATCAGCTAGATTACTTGCGGATCAGTCTGTAAAAAATCAAATTGTAAATAACATTATTGATAATATAATAAAGTTGAAAGTTGAAGGACAGGTCCCGCGACGTGGAACGGTGCCGGGACATTTTTATGGTGCTAGCATAATTAACAGTTGCTGTTGGCAGCTTTTATTTCAGCAATAACTGATAGTATAGTAAACCACAGCACTCTAGGGCAGCAAGGAGAGGAATCGTTGACAAAATCAATTTTACCGACATGAAATGTTTTCTTGTCGCTGTTTCGTCCAAGTGACTGCGTCACACTGGGCAATACCCGGGTAATATGATCCCCGAGCAGGTGATTTAACAATTTTGCATGTAAACACGAGCTAACTCGACAAAGCATGACAGGGGCAAAAATGAGATAACTCGGCCAAGCGCGTTACTTTCTCCATGTAAGCGGGGCTGTAGAAATTGTGCCAAAACTGATCCTTAGTAACCCGCGTCATCATTTAAATCACATGTTCTAATTTACCTTGTTTCTCACACGCCAGCTCCTAGCAAGCCGGGGGGAGGGCTGTTAAAGAAGAAAGCCAGAGACACCATACTCTCGGTCCTCACTAAGAAACAGACCCAGGAGAAACAGCTAGTACCTGAACGTGTGGAGAGGCCGGTTTCATGGGGACCGGAACCGGAACTAGATCCAGTCTCCAAAGCTTCAAGACCTTTCTCGGTGGTGGTAAAGTCTTCAACGACGGCTTACTCACCGGATAAAGATGATAGTCCAACCTGTGCACCATTTGGGGAGCCCGCGCTCGTGTCAGTGAAAACACACCCCGTGTACAAAATCAGGGCAAAAGTGATCGATGAGGAAAAGGTTCATTCTAACGATCCCGAGTCTGCGTGGAAAACGTACAGCGGTGATGAACGAGTGCGCCTGGGCGAGAAGGAAGGTTCACCGTCTAGGAGGGTGTTGTCTCCCATTAGCGTTGACCGCGTAGCACTAGTCAGGACCGCCCCACCTGGGGCTGAGGTTAAGCAGGAGGGCGAGGCGATTATTGTTTCTTCTCCCCAAGAAGCAAATGCTACGTCGCCGACCTATACGAGTATAACCGCAGTCCAGCCGAGGGACCCGCAGAGCCCCAAGAAAGAAGTCAACTTCTTATTTCAAGTCCCCGGGCAGCCCCAGCCAGTGACAGGGAACTCTGATCCTACATCTCCGATATGGGCGTCATCTGTGAACGTGTGTGTACCGTTCCAGGTGATGGACGGGACGAAGGCGAAGGCGTTACCCTGTCAGCTCGCCGCGCCACCCAAACGGCCACAGCTGAGGGGGGCTGACAGGAATAAGGATTGCTCACCTGGTAGGCTTTCGTGTTTGTGGCTATGTTTATGGTTGCGTTTGTGATTGTGTTTGTGTTTGTGTTTGTGTTTGTGTTTGTGTTTGTGTTTGTGTTTGTGTTTGTGTTTTTAGTTTGTGTTTGTAGTTGTATTGCTAGGGGGACTGAGAAGAATAAAGATTACTCACCTGGTAGGCCTTCATGTTTGTGTGTCTGTGTTTATGGTTGCGTTTGTCTTTGTGTTTGCGTTTGTGTTTGTGTTTGTAGTTGTATTGCTAGCTGTATTCCTGTTCATGTTCATCTTTATATAAAATTTGTGTTTTTGCTATAGCTTGTGTATGCGTTTGCGTTTGCGTGACGCGGATGTTTGAGGTCGCGTATGAGATTTTGTCTGCGGTTGCCTGTTTATCTGTGTGTACAGACTGTTCTGAACTTCTTTTTCGTTTCGCGCTAAGGCAAACTTTTTATCGTATTACCTGGGATATGACAAACCGAAAAGAGCGTCATTTGTATCAAACAATATTTCTAATTTTCAGTTTGTTTAAACTGTTTAAGATTGTTAGAGAATAATCTACTATACATAATAAAAAATTGTATTTCCTGTTTTTGTTTCTACCAGTGAGTAGTGTGTTGTTTAGAAGAGAGCCGGTCAGGACTTCAAATGTGTCTTACAAAAACCGTTTTACAGTTATTGAATAAAAGAAGCTTGTATTTGATAATCTGACTGTCGCCATACGATCCACCTGTTCATAACAGGGTTCAAGTGAATCCTTGAAATGTATGAAAGTCTCTCATATTATTTGTTTGTTTCAAGGCGACAACAATCAAGGGCGGATCCAGGGGGTGGAACGGGTGACTAGTTACTCCCCATTTTAAGCTAACGTAAAAGGAAAATATCAGAAGCAAGCTCCCAGCTCACATATTTGTTATCTCAAAAAGCTTTGATTTCTCTGTTAAATCCAAGACGATCGACATAAGATCAAAATTTTTGAACTCAGTTTAAGTAGCTTGGTTTCTATCAGGCTATCGTCATAAGATAACTAAAAAAAACTCATTTGAAATGAGAGATGCAACACCAAATTGCGTTCATTCACATATTCAGGGCGGACGAAGGGTAGGGGCACATCAGGCAGCCCCCCACCCCCCCCCCCCTCCCCGTTTTCGGCATTTTTTAGAATGTTTTAAAAGAAAAAAACTGCAAGCAAACGTTTGTTGGAACACAGGTTTCTTTTTCGGTCCCCCTTTCCAAAATTGTAGACTCGCTTTCCGAAATTTCTGGATCCACCCCAGATATTTTACCGTTTTTTCACAACTATTTTTTATTCAAAACTTAAAAACTCTAAACATCTCTTAGAAAGAAGTAACGACGCCTTAGAATATTTCGGTTGATCATGACCTTACTCAGTGAAAAGTCTTTAAAAGAGTTTCTAAAACTTGCTCACTTGAAAGGTTCCATGAATAAGTACGAACCACTCATTAACAACTGGAACCTGGATCAAACCATCGGCCGATTGAAGTAAATCAAGTTTATTTCTTCTGTTCAGCAGAAAGCAATGGTCTCGCAGTGGTTCAGGAAACCACTGTGACGTCATCTAGGGACGTTGAAGTTCAGCTGCCTTGCACGATCTCCGCCACGTACATCGGTGAGTCCCAGTCCCCAGTCACCTCCACGCCTATCAAAGCCGCTCCTGGGGACAGAAACCTGGACACTTCTGCGGCCCCTCTATCTAGGCGCTGTTTGACGCAACGGTTTGGCCCTCGGGGAACTGACGCGGAATCGGTGAGTGTTCCATTATAATGCGCCTCCACATAGAGATATGTTTGTTTTAGCAACTTTCATTTAAAAATGTCCTTTATTGGAAAAGATCTAAAAAGTCCCAGTTCGTTCCTCTTGTCTTAAGAGACATTGTTCCAATTGAGTTCATGTTTATGATCTGTTTTCATGTACTCCGAAACTAAGACAAAGTTTGTCAAAGTCTACTGCTTGGCTCTTCGGTATTTTTGAGCCAGTCGCTTCGGATTTCCCTTCCTAGGTCATGGCTTTGCGATAATATATTTAGTATAAGAAAAATATTTTCTTGATGTAGCTTACATTGCGTATCCTGAAGAAAATATAGCAGAAGTTGATTTTCTAACGTTTGTCTAAATATAATAACTTTGGGATCAGTCCAGGTTTCTGGAACACCACGCACCGACCCCTCCCATAGACCTAAAAATAAGCCGCACCTTAACCTTGACTCTAACCCTAATCTTAGGGAGGAGTGGGTGGGAGCATATAAATTGGTAAATCAAACGTTTTCGATCGATCAAGTTTGCTTTCTATACTAATATAACCTAACATTGCTCTCAAACAGATTCACGCTAATGTCGCTCTATTACAGACTTGCTCAACCCCTTGTCTTTGTTTCATGTTTTCATTGATAAATCAAATAGATCTTCGTCAGATTTTCATCCTCCAGAGACGACTGGTCTCTCTCCGGCCCTGCTGACGATATCAATCAGTTTGAAGACGTTCTAGTCGCGTCCTCACCTCAGATGAAATTACAATTGAACCTGTTTTAAACGGCCCCCTGTTAAGCGGCCGCCCTGTGTTAAACGGCCGCTTGACAAAGTCCCAAAATATTTGTCAGTTATTTACTGTAAACTACCTCTCTATTCAGAGACCACCTGTGGTAAGCAGATGCGGCCACCCTTGAACTGTCTCATGTCCCATTTTCATTTGTATTTTGTATCCGTATTAAACGGCGGCTTGACAAAGTCCCAGAACTTTTGTCAGACATTTTTTCAATCATTTACTGTATACTTCCCTCTAATTAGCTGCCACCTGTATTTAGCGGCCTCCTGTATTAAGCAGCCGCAACCACCCTTGGAATGTCTCAATTAGCATTTTCTTTGTATTTTTGTCTGTATTAAACGGCCGCTTGATAAGTCCTAGAACTTTTGTCACTCATTTACCTCAAAAAAGACACTCTGGATACCAGAGGCAACTCGCTTGCTAACTCTGACCTGCCAAAGGTCTGAACTTCCGGCCTCACGCTCGTTTGTTCGGTCGGATTTAGTATGCGAGTTGCCTCTGGTACGGCAAAACGGACAGCGCTCCAAAAGGCTCATGGTAGTCGGTCGCGAGAACCAGCGTCCAGGGATAGTTCACTTGGCATCTCGAAACACTTACCCATTCTGCTGATTTTCATTTTTATCATGTTGCGTGACTTCAAACATTCAAACTGAATGAAAAAATGTTTTTGCTGTAGTTTATTTACCAATTTTCCTCAGTTTAATGGTGTCTTTGACATTCTCCACATCTCTTTTTTTTTTTCAAGGAAGTTTTGTTTCTTCAGTTTGTGAAATGATGTTACTTTCCTATTTTTGCCACCCCATTTATAGGTATGTTTTGTTCTGTTGTAAAGATTGCAGTATTGTCTTATACGACCTCCCCTCGCCCTTCAATTTTTGATCGTCAATTGAAAAAAGAGATCAGTCAACACTTCAAGTAGTTGACAGAAGTCACTCCTTGCACTCATCAGCGTTTTGTTCCTGTGTGAAAGGAACAATAAAACATTAGCGTGTGTTTGGCATCACTCAACCTCCAGATTGATTTCACTATGACAGATGTTCATAAAATGCTAACCATTCCAATGATGGCGCTTACTCAAAGAAAAGCCATTGCTGAATTTCCTTCAAACATCCTTCCTTTAATAGGGATCAGAAGAAGAGCTTGTTGAGCCCACGATGCAGTCTTCGGATGTCTTCACGTCGGCGCTTTCTCCAGTCAAGAAGCAGGCGGAACGTTCGGTCGAGAAGCCGAAGAAGACAGGCTCTGTTTCTGAACTCACCTTCACTATCGATGACGAGTCGCCAGCGAAGACAAGCGTAGATGAGCCCGACGGTGGTGGTGTAAAGCGCTTACAAGTGAAGCCTAAGGAAAACACAAGAGTTCAGCTGGAAGCTGTCGGTGTAACTAAACCCAGAGCTAATTCAGCCTCTGCAGCAGAGAAGACTCGCAAGATTTCAACCAAAGGTATTGTACACATTAACGCAGCGTGGTGAATTCAGTATTCAGTAGTGTGTATAATGTTGTAAAGTGTTCCGGACTGGAAGATAAACAGTGACTTATTCAGTTGAACATATTCCCTGTGATCTTCTGCTTGTCTGCGAATGGTATCAGCTTTTTATTAGATCATTTACTCGTTAGAATGGTGTTTCCGTGATTGGAATGCTAAATACTAAACAGTTATGTGATCTCGAAGATTAATGTTTTACGCTCAACGTAAGGTTACTTTTTTAACAAGAATCAAGTCAGATAACTGTTTGATTTTGTTCGTCCTTTGCGACTCGAAGGAACTTTATTTTACTTTACCATTGGCTTGTGCTGCCTAGCCTGTATTAGTTTCGTTCTCGTGGTCATTCAGCACATATATTTGGCCTTAGGGCAAAAATATATGTGCAAGTTAATATCAACAAGACAAAGCTAAATAGTATTTAATTAAAATCAGTTAGATGAAGAGTTTTCTTTAGTAAACCAATGACAAACCAGTTCAACCTAAATCTGTGTTAAAAATGTTTCATCTTGAACATAGCTCTGGTATCAACCAAGCTCGGCTTTTTCACTGAATACTAGTCCGAGTTGACAGCAATCTGTTTTTAATAAAGATTTACGGGCTGTTTAACCGAAATTGAATGAAAAACTTTCAGTCATACATAAGCTGAACAAACTATTAACCTTAAAAAGACCTTAAAGTTTGACCTTCTTGAACTACCTTGAGTATAATGAGATTAGCTGAGCAACGCAATAAAGTTTATTAAAATATGCATTTGATGAGATGGGTTTTGACTCCAGTACAAAGATATATTTCTTTGATCAAATTATTTTGAACTTATTCTGTTTGAACAAGAAACCGAAGACGTTGAAATATAGTAAGGAGTCTACATTGGTCCAGAGCGCTAATAATATAATAAAGTCTGAGGAAATATAATGAGGCGCATTTTCGCCCTTATGGTTGGAGATCCAGGAGATACGGTCGAGATGCAGCAAAAATACGGCCACACTTAACCCTCTCAGGAAAATGTTTCGTGCTCGAGATACTGCGAACTCGCCAAAAGTCTTAGAACTTTAACCAGCTGGTTTGGCAGTTCGAACGAAATTTAATCTCGAATATATCTGGAAGAAAATATACTCATTTTAGAAGACGTGTGCAGGTCCTGAATCTGTTCAGGTCCATGACTGATTAGGGGCAACCCGCACTATACTCGCCTCCAGGTTCCAGCCTTGCGTGTTTTGGCTCGACCAATACTGCCCAAAAGTGTTTCGTGTTGTATTAAGAAATACGGAAAAACAGAATCCTATTTTCTTGTTCGGAGGTCAGAATGTTGAACTGTATATCACCGGTTTGTAACAAACGTTAAATGGTAGAACATGTGCAAAATGTTATGTATAAGATGTAGACTTATGAGAGAGCACTGACAAACCACTTCAGCGTGATTGCCTGAAACCCGCCTTTACTTTCAACACATTAACTTACGCTTCCAACAGAAAGGATCACTAAAATTTAGGTCAATAACTATTCAGAATTTGATTTCGTCTACATTCAAGCCTTACTTGAAAGACTGGCTTATCGAAATAGTTTTATAGACTTCTTCAGCCTTATGAGTTATCTGAACATAGAAAAATGATTATAATAGTCTGGCATGGGGAGTTCAGTTTAGTTCGTTTAATATATAACACCTTCTTTAGATTTGGTCGTTTCAACCGAACTGGCGGACTGACCTAATACTGAAAGGGCGCCGGTAGATGGACTGCCCAAGTCGGCAACATTCCTTTGATAAAGGCTTATGATGTATATAAGTAGATTTTAGCAAAAAGCAGGAATGAGCTAACGGACCTACTGTGTGAGCGAAACTGTTTTTTACCATCGATTTTTCTTTTCTGTAAGACTGGTGTTTTTAAACACCGATATTTAAAAACATTTGTCGACGTTCTTGAAAGAGTTACATGTAAGACTAATTTTCATGATTAAATTTCAAACTTATTCAGGTTTAATAAAAGAAAGTTCGTAGACTCATTTTAAAAGTACCACAAAACTTACATATTTTCTAGAGTTAACGTTTTAAAAGAAAAGTTAGTGGTCCATACTGTTCTAAACAGCCACTCATTTGGGCAGCCGACGGAATATATGATAAACAAGAAAAGAAGATTTGATTATGAAGGGAAAAAAAGAAAAAAGATGAAATTGATGTAAGCAAAGTTCTGCGTGTAGTAAGACTCCATGCTTTTTGAAAGGCT
The DNA here is from genome assembly GCA_025448255.1 of Umimayanthus chanpuru. Taxonomy (NCBI): domain Eukaryota; kingdom Metazoa; phylum Cnidaria; class Anthozoa; order Zoantharia; family Parazoanthidae; genus Umimayanthus; species Umimayanthus chanpuru. The sequence continues at coordinate 10,279 of JAOEJI011206224.1, forward strand.
CGTTCTTAAATTTTTTCAAATTTCAGCCAAAAAATGTTCTTATTTCTACAAATAACAAAATTGATGTAGTTTGAAAGATATTATAAAGACCGGAAGTGCGGCAAAACGAAGTACACTAACATTTCGTCGCAAAGAGAGGCAGTCACAGTCACCATTTACTTGTCCAATAAATATCCCCAGGTATTATGATGTTTAATATCAAGTTTGCTTAGTTTTGTGATACACGAAACACGAAAACTTATAACACGAAACTAAATGAGAAAAGTCTTAGGAATTCGCCGGATGTAAGGATGTGGTGCAAAATCGCATAAAGTCGCCAAGGTTTTGAGGCGGATTTTCTCTAAATCTTCTCGTTAGTGGCCTTATGTCCGCCGTGGACTGAGACGGAAGGCCTTATGGCTCATTTATATTTAGTAACCAATTTCAAAATTTACCCCGAATCCTTTCTATGGCTTCCCAACAACAGCGGTTCGTTGTTGTTACTCCTATACTTTTGGCAATCCGACCGAGTTCTAGCTCGGTGTTCTTAGTTATCAAGTTGTTATAATAATAAAACGATAAGCTAAAGAACGCTGTCCTACAAGAACAGCTCTTTTAACCGTATTACTAACTCATGGAACGCTCTACCCGAACCTATGAAATCTGGCAAAATCTTCCATTCTTTTAGAGCTCTTGTATTCAACTATACATGTATTTAAGGCCCTGTTACACTGCACATTTTCTCAGCAACTTGTCTCCCAATGGTTGACAGTGTAGCCTTGCGAGTTTGCCGAGGTTTGGTGTTGAGGCCCTATTACACTGTGCAATTTTCTCAGCAACTTGTCTCGCAATGCTCCTCTGAACGAAAAATAAGAAATGTGCGCATGCGCCCTTGTTAAAACTGCCGAAAAATTGCGAGACAAGTTGCTCGAAGGGTGATACACTGTGCAATGGTGTTGTCAGTTGCTGCAATCCGTTGCGAAAAGTAGAGCCAAGTTCTACTTCGTGCAACGCTTCCCGCAACAAAAAAAATTGCGAGACAACCCATGTTACACTGTGCAATTCTCCAGCAACTTGTCTCGCAACGGCATTGCGAGACACGGCAAGTTGCTGAGAAAATTGCACAGTGTAACAGGGCCTTTAACGAACACTGCAAGATCTCACTTTTCCGTTGACAATCTTTATACCTGGCGTAGTATTTGTAGCCGATGCCACAACCATGTATCGCTACCACGTAAATCATCTGTCCACTTGTGTTTTTAGCTGTCCAGTTTTGCTCCTATTAATTAATTAATTGGTTTTTTTCTTTTTAACATTTTGCACAGTCCTGTACGATATTTATAGATATAAACAATGTAGATTTTTTTCTTATTGTACTTCTATATTTTTTAGGCAGACTGCCTTGAAGGACCCTTGGCCAGTTGCAGTCTGGCCTCATTGTATAAGTTGTTTTTACATACTTTTGTTATGCAGTGGATGCGGAATATATAAGTAGATAAATATATTAATAATTAATTTAATTAATTAATTTAAAAAAATTAATAAAATGAATAAATAGCGTGTACCTACGCCGGGACAAAAGCAAACCGAGCATGAATCAGACCGCCACCGACTTAGCAATTTCTACTTTCATCACGTACACGTTTTGTTGAGCCAAGAGAAACCTATTTGTGTTGACGGCGTTCTTCGCACGTCTTGGAAGATATCTATGGAAACGATTGTTTGCGTGTGTCATTGCATGTGGGACGCCGTGAAGGCGGGATCAGCTCCTTTTCACTTGAATTCCCCCTGAATTGAGCTGTACGCAAGCTGACTACTCGCTACATATAAATGTGAATATTCACCATTTTAGTTGAAAGACTTTCTTGATGATAAATGAATAACATTTTCCTTTTTGGCAACTGAAAAGGACTCCTTAAACTTATAATTTCTTCTCTTCCACTACAATTAACCCCGGCTAACCTTTGCTCCGAAACTTCAACAGTCTGGCCGAACATTTTCAAAACTCAAGAGTCAAGTCAAGAGCCTACGAGACTACAACTTTGCCTCCAAATATAGATAGCTCCCTTTCTGTCATCAGTCCTACCAGTTTTAATTTCTACACATCACACGAATAATTTTAAATGTTTATCTCGATCGTTTTACCAGTTATATTGTAAATGTATTCTTCCTTAGTAGCTCTACAGTAAATGTTAGGTTGTGTAGTTCAGTTTAATACAATGGGAATTCGAATTTGATAAACTATTAGTACATGTATTATTATTGTAACTAAATGGATTCACGCCACAAACAATATACTGTATGCCCCTCCC
>JAOEJI011207335.1:0-12568 GCA_025448255.1 Umimayanthus chanpuru
TATTTTATTGCTCACAGACTGTATTTGGCATATTCGTTTATTCACCTTTTAAACAATAAAAATAGTCTCTGTTATATCAAATGCTTTATAAGGGAATTGGGTTATCAGGATTAGACTGAAAATTCATTTTGGTGCATTTATATACAGCTCTTGCTGTTATCTCATTTTTTCAGTCTGACAATGTTTAGCCATTTTAACCATTACAGTGATATATGCAATACTTCTTGATTACTGAAGTTAAAAAACGATGCAATATAAACAAATCTTATGAGTATACAAAGAGTTCGTCAGTTTGCAATAATTCGTTCATAGTTAAAATAGAGTGATCAAGTAGTTATTAAATGACTTAACAGAAACAAACATAACCAATGGGGGAGAATGCTACTCTATTGTTGGTACGGTTTATGGCCCAACATTTTTACTTTTTATTTGAAAACAAAACACTGAAAACCGTAATGTACAAACACAACTGAGTGACAGTGTTTGTTGGTTGTAGATTCAAGCGCGAAAGGCTCGGAGGATCCTCACCTCGTGACGAACATCGTAATAATTTTACTCGCCTCGGCGGTGCTAATTCCGCTTAATGTGGTACTCATTAAGAAGTAAGTGTTTTATGCGTGTTACAGTGTCTACCCAGAATAATCCTTGAAAGAACAAGTATAGTTCATCGCACTGCGTTTCGTTTTGTGCTGTTATAGTAATAGTAGAGTGAGTTTGAGACGTGTGGTTATATTTTCTTAATGATACAAGGAGTGGGGGGAGGGGGAGATCTTGAGGGAGACGGAGCTGTAGACAAGGGGGAGGGGCTTTATCTGTTTTTTGGAGTTGATGTATTTGTGTCGCTGTTTTTGGCTCTAAAATATATCTGAGCATAGGAACTAATATTCAAGTCGTTTAAAACGACAAACAATTTTAATTAGCTCTTCCCGGCCTGATCACTGTCTCCGTGGCATCCCGTCCACTTATGAGCTGTCAGACACGATACTTCAGGAGTTCTGGCTCCAAATTTGTGACTTTTCATTGCTTCAGTTGCTTTTCCCGCGGCTTCTGTAAAAAGTTTTTTTGCCTCTTTTGCGTCAACAATTGCGCCTTTTTTGTCCAATATCTGAGAAGGAACATTTTACTACCCAGCTTGTTTGTGCTAAGTGTTATAATATTTCCTTTGATAAATTAAAGTCATCAATGAAGTTTTTCCCTGTATTTTTCGAAACCATGTTTTAAATTCACTTCTTTCCTGTATTTTTTCTTGGATGTGATTCTTTTTTGCTCCCGCATTCTTCTGGTTATCTCCTTTTATCTTACGTTTTTCGTCAAAACTGTGTCCGATTAAAGCTGGAGATTCAGGAACAATTTTTAACAACAAAAACAAACAAACAAATGACATGTTGTGTTCTGTTAAGAGAAAATGAAGAACAGAGTGGGAGTTTATGTAAAAGGGGTGTATATGAACATGCAGAAATGGGGTTCACTCAATTCGTATTCATTTTTCGGGTTGAAAATGTGGATAATCGCTGCGTCCTTAGACTCAAAATACCAGGAGAAAGACCTGTCCATTCAACTAAATAAATTTGTACAACTTGGCGTCTTTACCAACTGAAGCTGCAAAGGAAAGACATCGCTCGCTATTGATCTGACTCTTGCTGACAGGATGGCTAATAGTAATTCTCCAAGACGCTTTTCCCGTAGCATCTACATTTGTTACTATAAACTATAGGTTTCATGTATCCCAAGACCTATACTGGAGTACTCCCTCTCTGTCCTTTATATTCTCTTAGTGAAGTCCATTCACTCTCTTTTCCTTTTCAGAAATATAACCGTTTTCAGAACGGTTTTTCTAACAAGGCATGACAACATGGAAGAAGATCACGAATTTATCAGGACAAACCAAGAGGAAAGCTTCACCATTCCAACAATACCTAAGGAAGGACCAACTCTTGTTGCAAAGAACGTTGATTTACAAAGATTTGGTTCCCCACACTCTACCATCGTGGACATTACATGCTCGTTACCGCGTAAAAGCAGCGAAACAGACAGAAGTGAACCAATGATAGAGATCACTGAAACTTTCAGTGATAGACTGAAACCAAGTCCAAATGTGCTAGACGTGGACCTTTCGGCCAGGTTTGCTGAGAAATTGCTCCCTTATTCGAACATGGAAGAACAAACAAAGGGATTTTTAGCTTCGACATCTAAGTATGATGGCGCAATTATGAAAACGGATCAAGGCACACCATTAACTACATCATCAGAAAGAAAAAAGAAAAAGGACTTAGAGAATATGATTTTTGATGTGACATTTAACCAATCTTCCACTGGTGAAACGCCAACGGCAACAAGTGGAACGGATTTAGAGCAAGCTGCTAAAAAAAACTGGTTAAAGTGGCAATGCCAAAATTTTCAAGATTTTCATTAGCAGAAAAGGGGCGGGTAGAAAAGGTTGGGACTACTGCACCGAACACAACGGTTCAGAACGTTATCACTGATAAGATGGAGATAGTAGAAGCAGATGCTTTTGTTGTTGGATCATCAGTAAAGCATGCAAGAAAGGTTGAACAAAAAATGCCAATGACTCCTTCGTTTTCAACGGAGGACTTCCGTGCAGCGTTGGGAGATTATGGGAATTCACCTCGTGCTTCCACAGCCTCGTGGACTTCATCTGGAAGAATATATGGTGTGTCCAGCGATACGGCCCTTCAAACTCAGATCTCGTCGGCCATGCATCGGCATTTGTCGGAGTTTGAGGCTTCACCTAGTACTGTTAACGTTAAGATATCTGAGAGAAAGTTTGAAAATTCTTTCTCTGAAAGATCATTATTGCCAACCAATGTTGCTAACCAAGGAGTCCCTACTGCGAGAGAAATCAGATTAACTCAACAGGGAATAAAAATGCCTCCCGAGGCTTCAAGCGAAGAGTCGCGTAATGCACCTAAGCAAGTCAACCCGGTTGAACAAGAAACATCAACATCTCCATCAGATTCAACTCAAGCGTTTCGTAAGGCAGCGAAGAAAGTTTTACTGGTTCAACAGGGAATACCTAGAGGTCGTATTGTTTCAACTGAGACGTATGACGGCACAGTAAAACAAATCAAACTAATTGAACAGGGAATGCGGAAGTCTCGTGAGGTTTCAAGTGAAGAGTCTCGCGAGGCAGCGAAACAAATCAAATTGGTTGAACAAGAAACTCGCGACTCACGTCGTGCTTCGCCATCGTCCTGGAGCATGACGGGAGGAAGCAATACCTCATTTCAGACTGAAATGACACACGCCTTGCAGCACTACTTCTCAAGAAGGTCCTCCGTCCGCTCTGAAGACATCAAAGATGTAGCGGAAGAACCAGATGTTGACAAAACATGAAATTCAAAGGTGGAATGACCGGGCCAACACGCAAACAGATTTTTTAGATTATATTAAGAAAATTTAACCATTCAACATTAGGATTACTTACGAATTTGCTAATCTTTTCTTGAATGTCTATTAAAACCTATCATTGTAACTATACAAAGTACAAAGGATATATGAAGTAATATTTTATAAAAAACAATTTACCACTCATGTAAAACACAGTACATAAGGGCGTAATTTATTTATTGAATTTTGTTGCAAAAACATTGAAGTGGGATAGTTACTAAACTGAGAAAGTTGACAACTGTCCTTGGCTAAACGGAGCACTGAAAATCTCGTGAGGAATTCTTAACTAGTGTATTTGTCTGTTTATTAAAAGTTTTACACTATTCTCGCATTATGATTTATAGATTATTGTGTTAAAGAAAGGACATATTACTGCTGCACCACAACTTCATACATAGTTTTCAAGTATGAATACATTCTTTGTGAGTCTGAGCTGGAAAAAATGAAGTTGTTTTAACAATTTTAAAATGTTTTTGTAAGACGAATTTTTCATAGTAGTTATTCTTACTGAAAAGCCCACTTAAAGGGTTAACTCCAACGTCTTACAAAGCGTGGAACAGTGGATCACAGGAAATTAGATGTTATCAAGCTTTCGGAAACTGTTTGGAATGTAGGTTGTTGTGCTACGTTCTACTTTAATCCACCCAACAGAAAGGTTTTGACAAGCTTCTCTCAATTAAAATCATACTTTATACATTTACTCTTCTGTCGTAAGATCAGAGAATGAAGCTAGGAAATTTCTCTATTTTAATATACAACTTATTTTCAATAACTTACACTAACTCTATATTAATTAAGCAAAACAAAATCCTTGCTTAGCTTTTAATACAATAACTAAGCCCCAACAGTGTTTCGTAACAATCAAAAAGGAAAACGCTGTCAAACGTTTTCTAAATTGTCGCTTCATAACAACGCAAAAGAAGCGTTCAGTCTTCAACAAGGCGAATCAAAGTTCATATCACATAAACCTGGGCAGTTTTAAAAAGCGTGCTGTCCAATGTCAGTGTACAACATGTACTCCAGGTAGTTGTACGAAACAATATAACACAAAAACTCAAGATAATTTACTGTTTTCATGAATGAAGATTTGTTAAAGAGTTTCGATTACATAATGCAAATACCATTAAAGACAGTCCCTCCATGTCTTTTGATTTTTTGTTACTTTCAGAGAAGATGTCTGTTCCTAACTATTTGCTTTAACCAATTGAACTTCCCAACATTGAGGTGTTTAAAAATAACTAGTTTATTTTGTTCGGAGTTAATTCCGAGGAAAAGGAGAATAGCATGTCCGGGTAAATATGACGCTGGGCTTATCAAGCAACCTTTGCATTAAACCTAAAGACGTACACCGGAGCCAGTCATGGTAATGTGCATACGTGTAACATGTAACGAATTCTTACAGTAAAACTCGAAACCTCTGAAAACATTGTAAACAAAAAAAAGAAAAATCGTTTAGTTTGAGTTTAGTTACTAACAAATTTTGGAAAAAGTTTGGACGGTCCAAAATCAGTTTCAAAAGATTGTTTGCCACTGTATTCTTTCCTGGTTTGTTTGCAGAATTCTTCAGAGATTTATAAAATTTTTAATGAAGAAATTCATTTGCGATACATTCTTGCGTATTCTCTTTCCCCCTACATATCCCCTTTAAACCTGTGTGTAAAAGTACAACAAGATAACCATTTCAAAAGGTCAGATCTTTGTGAGTTTTGATGTGATATCCAGCTGGTGAGAAGTCCGTTTGATGCGGCTTACTGCTTTACTTTGTCAGTTTCTATGTGGATTTGATTCACAGTAAGCTGTCGCTGGCATCTCACTCTAGGGTTGTTGCATTAGCAACTTTATATGTACATTTGAAGTTCATAAGCGATTTAACCCGTTGGTGTGAGATTGCGTAGTCAAACATGTAGAACTCGTCCAGCATCCCCTTGAGGAACCTCCCGTCAAAGTCAAAGCTTCCTATTGTTGCCTTGTAGCCCCAGTCGCGATCCAATGGGCCTAGGCCCTCACCCGACACCTTCAATTCACCATCCACGTACACCTTGAAACAAAATAAACATACCTTTAACAGTTATTTAAACGCAGTTTATCTGAAGCCGTCCTTGCTTAATAAGCATAACTGACTGCGTGATCCATAGGTGTTCATGTCATAACACAAATACTTAATTTACTCTAGCTTCATCAATCTAACCTATTGGCGTATAAATGTTTAACCTTAATCCTTTGCTTGCTTGGTTGCTAAGACTTATACTTGGTTTAACATGCAGTTAAGTGTAGTGTGATGGAGTTCAGTACCTAGTTTGGAAACTGAAAAGTATTGTCGGGCCGTGGTACCGCACATTGAGTTCTAAGATATACTTTAGTGGTACAATAGTTACTGACAGAATTTTTTGTAATGAACTAACCTATGTATATCCTAAACTATGTTAACTTCGACAATTATATTTGCACAGGATTGGAAGGTTTTAATTGACATGAACTTGCATCACATAAACTTAACCCGGGAACTGAGCCGTACAATGCAGTCGAGAAAACTGTTAGAACAAAGGAGCCCGTGTCACGTTACCCTGGCAACTCCTTCTGCGACGTCATATGTTGCAGCAATATGGTGCCACTTATCGGGCTCGATGATGTCATCAGTGACGACACTAAACACGGGACTCTGTAACGGGCTTCTGTGGAACCATCTGACACGTCCATCGTCAACTTCAAAATGATAGCCGCCTAGGGAAGAGATTGAACATTAGTTGATCATTTTGCTATATTTTGATCACAATGTGATCCCAAGAAAGTGCCAGATTTAAGTGCAGGAACACTTATTAGAAAGGTATCTTCTCTTCGGTTTTTTTTTCTCAAATGCAAAAGCTAAGGAATTTTGCCTGGACTTTCGGTTCTTCTTTGCATGGTTTGCAAAAACAATTTCTGCAACAAAAACATTTAACAAGTAACTAAAGTTTCGGGAATGGTAGCGAAACACCCAGCTGCCTTTGCAAACTCTTTGCCTCTTCGAATTGTTTTGATTAGAAGTCACTAGAAGATATGCCAAATCATACAGAAAGCTCTCTTACCTTCCTTCCCCTGTTTATCGCTAAACGTTTTTCGGACAGTCATTGTTTTTCAATGTTTTGTCATGAGAATAAAGCGTTTTATGTCGGAGATCTAGACTGTAGCCAAACAGATAGTTTTTCAAAAAATTGGCTTGTTACTCCTAAATAGTTTGTGGTATCACGAATTCCTTACTCGGTGAAATTTGATGCCTTCTTGGCATAAACCGTAGAAATAATTAAATTCGAGTATCCATTAGGTACCTTATTTTGCAAGAGCATTTGCTTTGACAAGAATATTGAACAATTTAAAATTAAAGTATCGGGAATGGTAATGAAACACCTAACTGCCTTGAAACTCTTTACCTCTTAGACTTGTTTTAGTTAAAATTTACTTACAAAATATGGTATATCAGACAGAAACCTAGTGTTCTTTTATGGAAAGAAGACTCATCATGTTGATGGTTGATGCCAAACAATAGCATTTGGGAAAGTCGGCTTGTTACTCCTAAATTGTTTGTGATTTTCGATGAATGCCCAAATCTAAGGTTTCTTTGCATAAACCGTAAAAATGGTTAAATTAAAGCGTTCATTAATTACAAAAAAAAATTGCTTTATTTTTAACATCACTAAATTTAGTTTTTTTAAAGCAACAAGGCCTAAAGATAAAACAATTTTTTGAGCAACAAAATTTACCTTGAACACTTCCAAATCCTCTCGGTGCATGTGCAGTGCTGAATAGGGAATGAGACCCTCTGGATGATTTGTGTAGGTTGACCCAGGTTGCTATGGAAATTCCGTTACGTGGTTTTCTCCTAAATGTTCTTTCGTCCAGCCTTATATCGCCATAATGAGCAAGGTCCGCTACTTTACCGCAAGCATCTCGGTGGGAAACAATTCCTCCGTCTTGCTCGAGAAAAGCGTTGTTGCTCATTGAGGACTGGTCCAAGATAATTGAGCCGTCTGACTTCTCAAAATTCAAGTGAAACACTGGAAGGATCACAAAAAACAAGAATAAGATTACTTACTACTAAAGGAGAATAAAATATATTTGTAAAAATAATTCCAAGTACTGAAGGTATACATTTCCAATTGAGTAATTGTTTTCAGACTTTGTGGTTAGTATGACGGCCATTTTTAATTTAGCTGTGTCTTCATGATGCAAACATCTGTCTTTCTCTATAAGCTGAACAAATTGGCAAAGAAAAAATGTATCTAAAAGGTACAGCTGGAGCAATGAGAATGGAACCTAGATAGACAAATGTGCCAAGACGTTAGGCGATGAGAATGTTTTTGCTGACAGTGTAAACACAAATCTAACCTCAAGCCCTGGAGACCACTTCTAGGTGACAGTATGTGAAGTTGACTGCTGTTGTGTAATTTTTATCGTATTTGTCAGTTCTTCATCAGCTTGATGTGGAAAAAGTAAAACTACTTCCTCAGACAAAGTGACGATTAAAACAGGACAGCTGCCAGTGAAATTTGGCCGTAGTTAGCGTTTTTTCTTTCTTTTAATAAGTTTTGTCGGAATCTTATCGCACTTGCGTAGCTGGGCTTTCTGCTTATCCGAAAATGGGGTAATAAACATTGGAACGCGTAAAAAATTCAGCGAAGATAAACCAGTGGCTAGAAGAAGGAGGATACTTAACAATTATTCCACGAGCGTGCGTTGGAGATGAGTTTCTAGATAGCGGACGAGATGCGGAGCACCGAGTCGGCTATCATAAGTTCATATCCAACAAGCGTGTGTGGAGTAATTGTTTTATTAAATATGAAACACTGGATAAAAATATCTCGAATTTTATTGTTTACCAAATCGAGTTTTCGACCTTTTTGATGGGAAATTTTCCCTGATAAAATTGTCAGTTTCCATATTCGGACAAAGTACAGGATATGGGATTTCTACCGTAAGTAGAGAGTCAATCAGATTACCAAAAATTCAATATCTAGTGTTTGGTATTTAATAAATTAATTTATTTCCCTCTCCAAATTCTTTTGACAACTTGCTTCGTCTTGCTGACTTGTTTCCCATTCTCGGGTACCTGGAACTCCGAGCTGGGCATTTCCAACTGTTAATGTTATGTTTGTTTTCTGAAATTGTACTTTGTGGTGGAGTGTCAACAAGAACACCACTGACTAAGTCATACCTGGGCAGGCCGGTGCCCTGCACGGTATAGTCTCAATCTGCCTTCCGCGTGACGGACACACGCTTCCGTCACACTCTCGGGAGCGAGTGCGTGACCCTGAACCACACGTGACACTGCAAGGGGAGTACGCTGACCAGTGTGTGAAAACTAAAGAAGGAAAAAACATCAAGTTAATCACCGTACTTACTCTAATGAACGTCCAGTACTTAGCTCCCCTTCTCTAATAAACCCCCCTCTTTTTATCGCCGGTAATTACTTTCAAATAAATGTTTCACTTTATGAACGCGTGTGTCCAACTTAGCAATAACAACAACAACATTTTTTACATAAATTTATAAAATTCTGAAATCTAAACTACAATATCAGTAAAGCTGTTATTTAAGCAAGATTCTCGGCCTTTTACATCAACGGTTTACTTTGAAAATCTATCACCTATACGATATGTCATTTTCTAATAAGTTCGAAGTATTTTGAAACGTTCAAAAGAGAAAATTAATTTGTTGGTTTGAGTGAATCCCAACACATTTTTTGATAGGAACCCTAGTTCAACCAGTGTCGCATCGTCTATGACAAAAAATTGCAGTAGCTTTGATGCAGTTTGAGTTTCGAAAGAGATTTTTGGACACTTAAGTAGAATTTTTAACAGAGAGTTAACTCATATGTTGGGTTTCAACTAGAGGCTTTTACAAGAAAATGTAATTCCTTACATTTGCTAACGAACGTTTTTATCCAATGAACGGGGCAGGAAAATTAATAAACGTACGCTACATTTAGCACAAGAATTTCTCAACTGTCTTTGCATAAAAAAAATGATAGAAAGATAATAAAAAAGAAGAAGTACGGTACCAGGACATTTTTTATCGACGCAAGGGAGTATCTCTGTTTCCGTTCCGGAAGCATGACAAGCACCGGTTTTGCACTTCCGGTGTCTCTTCTTTGTCCCGTCACCGCACGTGACACTACAGGGGGTGAACGCTGACCATGCGTACGGTGACTCCTGAATATTAGTTTTCGTAAGCCCAGCAACTTCAATTAACTTTTTATTAATCAACCGCCACATTTGTCTGTCGGCGTTGCTGGTCACTTGTTGTGCTTCCATAACTCGATGGTCGAATTTTGCATCGTTGTTAGTGCTTTGCAATTTAGGAAGCCTCGTGTTTTCCATACGATTACCCTTGTTAGTGTTCTGTAGAGTGCTTTCAAAGTTTTTGACATTATGATCATTGTTGAATATATTTGAAGGCCCTGAAGGAAATTTTTGTACAAAAGCATTTGGTAAATAATTGTTTACGGCCTGTCGTCCTTGGTGTGGTTTGTTTACAAACCCACCTTGCCAAACAAGAACTCCTTTTGTCACAGGCTTCGCTGTGGCTAAAGGCCTCTTATTCATTGTCATTATGTTTTTGTTAATTGACCATGGTTTATTGCTGTATACTGATGTGAACTTTTTGTTCGTTGACAATGGCAAGTTATTAAGTGAATACGTTGACTTGTGGTTTACCGATAAGGGCCTGTTGACCATGTAATTATTATTCCCAGTATTGAACCCAGGCCTACTCTGTTGAAGCATAATATTCACACCAGAAGCAAAGCGACCGTTGTTTGCTTGAAACTTGCTGGGATAGGCTTGGATGCGATTTGCTTGGGGAAAACCTGTGACAGGCTGTCTAGTTCTTAGCAAGTTATTTTGGTGGTTTGTGTCTTGTAAAACTGAAGGCAGAAGCAATAGCTGACGATTAGGAATTCCATATACTGGGCGAGGATGTGCCATAGCTGTAAACTTTGGATTTTGTTGGACAGGAAGTGAGCTCCCAGCTGCCCGTCCTTGAAAGAATCCAGCGTGTTGCACCATGTTGTTCAAACTATTTACAAGTGTGTTAGACTTTGGGTTTGCCGGCCCCAAACCAAATGCTGCTGACCTTACAGTGTTTGGTTGTGTTTTGAGTCCATACCTATTTGAGTCAGGAAATGGCAATAGGTTATTACGTTGAAGTTGTGCTCTGGTAATGGCTGGTTGAGAAACCCGGGCCAACTGATGAATGGAATGTTGGCGGCCAACTGAGGACGCGGCTAGACGAAGGGCCTGGGGCGAATTTGGTTTGTGCTGTCCAGCTTCATTGATGCGAACGCGATTAACTGTCAGTTTGTTTCCAACAACGTGAAGGTTCCGCAAAGGAGTTAATGAATGAGCTGTTATGAGTTTTTTTGACGAGTCAGCCTTTGATAGAAGGGTAACTTTGGCTGGCGAAGGTTTGCTTCTCTCCAAGTCATCCTTGGTCAAATTGACTTGTAAAGGCTTCATGCTGTAACCTGCATTAAGATGGTTTTATAAAATGTTTCAATTACACCTGTCTTTTTGCACTATTAAAAATCCCAAGTACTAAGAATGCAAGGCCTAACCCAAATATTCTCAAATCTGTCCTTTTCCCATTTTTCGCGTTTCTGAGAGACTGGGAAGAGATAAGTTTTAGTGTTCCTTATTCATGAATATCACCCTTAATTTTTGCCTCCTGACAGATTGCCCGTTGCCTGAGTTTTTCTTTTATTCGACAACCTTATTTACTCAGAAAAGAAATCTCTTTTTACCTAAAACATTCAAACAAATAATTAAAACAAAACAGAGTCGACTATCAGTTTGATATAAAATTGTATTTGGGGAATTTAAAAGTCTGAACCACAACCGAAAGGGTGTGACATAGTCTCTTTAGTTACACAAGCATCGCGTTACCCTGGTGATCGCATCCGTAGACCTCAGCTCTCATGCATATAGTGCTTCCGTGCCACTTGTTCGGGTAGATCCTGACGAATCGCGCTGTGATTGGATGATGCAAGTGACGTATAGATATTGTGTCCGCATCGTCATTAGCTTCAAAAACCTGATGGTTAAAACAGAATCAGTGCAAAGCTCTATTAAAGCCGATGGAGGTTTATTGAACATCTCGACTTCTTGAGGAGCGGGGGGGGGGGATTTGGGAGGTTGGAGGTGGCGTATTTGATATAGGGGCTTTAAAATCTAATTCAGTTTTCGTAAGCACTGATTTACATATTTTTCTTTTTTTGAAGGGCGGGGGACTTAATAAAAAGGGAGAAGGGGATATTAAAAGTTTAGACGACTGAAGGTGGCTCTTAGTTTGCCAATTGATTTTAAACTTTAGTTAGAACTTCTTTAAAATTCTAATAGGGAAGAGCTACTTTGGTGGAACTGTTAACACAGCCGTTTTTATTTCGTTCCGGCCGGGCGCTGTATTTAAGATATGTCTACATGTACTTAACTTTATATTAATTACCCTGATGGTTGGTTGTTTAAAACTCAATATTTTTAATTGAGAAGGTTCTTAACTGTTTTAGGCACAAGAAGTTGGGGTATTCAACCTGAAAGAGTTCTCACTGTTAATCAAACTTACATATTCTTGCAAGAAACAGTTTAGTACACAATCAAGCATAAAGCAAATATATTAACTTTTATCTACTTCTGTTGCAAAACCATGATTACGCAATCCCTGAACTGTAGGCAGCTTCCGCGAAATACGGGGATAATTATACAGTCTGTTTGAAGCCAGTTCCTGATACATACGATTGCCATGACATACTATAACTAATAACATTAGTCACTAACATTGTTTTACATCAACAGCAGAACAAACAAGGCCAATTTATGAGGTACGTAGAAACAAATGACAGTTTCAGTCTGATTAAGAGAGAGAGGCACTCTCAGTCCACGCTTTGGGATATGTCAATTCCGCTAAAGTTATTTATAGATTGGCTCTCGAACGGAAGGGTGTTTTCCGAGACGTCCGCATAAAGGCTAAGCTCGATCTAATGTGGTTAGTGAGTAAATGGCAGAGAGCGTTGGGGTAAGTTTTGTCGATGAAAGCAACTTCCAAAAAGAAGGCAAATGGTATATCTTGAGCAAGAATTCACAGTTTGAAGTATGCTCAACAGTTTCTTCCGATATAAACGGCTCGCTGGCAG
>JAOEJI011208446.1:0-12568 GCA_025448255.1 Umimayanthus chanpuru
CCAAGTTTATTGTTTGACGTATTGTTCAAGTGTTTTTAATCATGAGGTTTTGGCTGTGTTGGCCTTCTGCACAAAAAAAGAGAAAATACTACAAAACACTGATTTTGGGGGAAATGACGTCATTATGACATCATCATGACGTCATAGTGGCGTGTGTTGTATTGTAATTAATTAGTTAATAATGTTCTACCTAACCTCCAAGTTTCATGACAATTGCGTTAATACTTTCGGATTTATGGAGGGGGAGGGGCTTTTATAGCCCCCCCCCGACCCAGGAACTCCAAAAAAGCCCAGGCTGAATAGGGTTAAAAATTACGTTACAAATTACGCAAGGTGCTATTACAAGTTGCGACAGGTATTACAAAATGTGACACCTGTTATTACAAATTGCGACAGTGCACATGAGTCGAAATTTGTTTTGAATTCTTTATTACAAATTGCAACAAGGTGTTATCATAAATTGCGACAGTTCATTTTACAACAAATTGCGACACGCATTACAAATTGCCACAAGTTTTATTACAAGCTACGGCTGGTAGTTACAAAATGCCACAAGTTTTATCACTAATTACGACATGCCGTCCTTTGCGTTAGAACTTGGCATGTTGGCGTGTCGCAATTAATAATAACGCTTTTCGCATTTTGTAACACCTGCAAATATTGCAATTACTAAAATTTGCGACGAGTTTTTACAAATTGTGACAAAAAATTACAGATTGGGAGCGTAGAGCTGACCAGACACGCTCAAATTTGATGAGAGCAAGAATTCGTGGTGCTCGTCCATCTGCATGATCGTTTGATCTGTTCTAATGTCGGCGCTTTTAATTATTATAATCAGTAACATACTGTACGAGGAAATCGTGTTAGTATGACATATGAAGGTGTATTCTTTCAGCCTTTCCTAACTCATACTTTAATACATTAATTTTTGGAAAGCAGGACCGCACGTAGCCGGCTTAGTACGTCTCGGCAGGGGGCAGTGACAAATTTTAAGCTGTGAAAAAAAAAACTCATCGGGACCTTGCGAGAGGAGGGGGGAGGGGGCCGGGGGGGAACCCCCATACTTGACCTGACGGGATGATCGTCGTAACTTTTAGGGGTTGAAATTGCCGTTTTGGTAACTCTTAGGTTGTCTCGGGAAGAAAATGGGGAAAATGGTAACTTTTAGGGCCTTCAGTCTTCGACAATTGGTATTTTCAGAAACTTTTCAAAGTGAAATTTACTCGATGTTCAAACAGATCTTCCTATTTTAAAAATGCACAGTTTACCATCGTCTGTTTTGATGTAACTCTATGGTAACTTTTAGGGGGGAAATTTGCAGGGGCCACATCCATATTGGTAACTTTTAGGAGTGTTTTTCAACAATTTCGACGATCATCCCCGTCATATATATTTGTGAGTCCTCCCGGTTGGGGGGGGGGGGATATTTTAGAAGGAGCACTTGTTCCCAGCCCCCTAGCTATGTACGACCCTAATTTCGAAAGTGACTACCGTGACAACGCATGTGGCTGAAGTTATGTATATATATATTACCTACCTTTCTTAATTTTATTAACGACTTAGTTCTAAGCTGTACTTGTCATATTCTCTTCCGTTACACAACTGAATGCTGCACGAAAACGCGATTCTTTTGTGAGGTAAGGTTGAGTAAAGGAAAATTTCACACATTCTTTTTGCGGGGACGGGAGGGGAGGGATATTTCATTCTCAATTTTATGTTCGTCAGCTTCAACAGCTGTCAGCGAAGTGTGTGAAAAGTAACTTTAAAATGCCTTGTTGTTTCCAAGAGTATGCGGACTGAAGCATACAGAGATGTGCAAGCTTGGCCTTTAATTAAACTGATTATCCTTTCTATATTGTTTCTTTTACAAAGAACCTAATGTTTGTTTGCTCAACTGAATATCATTTCCGCATCAATAAAAACTTCCTTTCTATCAATACAAGTGTGTTTCTCGTTCACCGCATGCCGTGGTTTTTGAAGTCAGTTGGTAACGCTTGATTTATCGTTCTTAATTTTAGAAACACTTGTGTCTAGTTGGGGCACCTGCCGGTCTTGACCTTCTTGTATTTCTTTCTCCATCTTGTAATCGATGTAGCGAAAACTTTCTTCCCTTTCTGTTTTCCCATGATGAAGTATTGTCGTTTGGTCGACAAGGTTTTACAATCGTTTAAGCCGTTTAGAGGCACACGAATGCGCAGGACGCCTTTCTTGTTTACCGAAAGATTTCCTTTCAGTGTCTTAGTAATGTCAACTTTGATAACCAGTTGTGTGTTGTCTTTGCCAGCTTTTCTCTCTTGTATTCTTGCTCTGATTGCTAAAACACACAAGTATATAAATTAAGATTAACATTGATCTAATAAATACTGTAATCCGGTGTAAGAACAAACTCTATAAAATTACCGAGGCTCAGATTTTTCCAAATTTAAAACAATCTTATAGGCTCGAGATCCATCGAACACCAAACTTTCAACTGCATTTTTATATACAAAACCAAAAAAGAAACTTGAAGCGAAAGTTTTGAAAAATTAGAAACGAGCCTTGGCTAAAATAATCCGGTTCTTATAAAAAGCGTGGACAAATAAAAAAAAAAATCCCCCAGATACTAAAGAAATATAAAAATTTCAAGGATTCTGTACCTCTTTTTTATTATACTACACAGGTCACGTATACATTTATTATTTTGTTTTGTCTTTGTTTTCTTTTGTCTTGTCTTGTTTTATTTGCTTAGGGTGAAAACCAATTTGGATGAGGTCGTAAAACAACCTGGTTTTCACTTAATCGCCAGCCTGTCGAAGTTTGTGTGTTGAAAGACAATCTAGTTGTTATCAGCTTTTCACTACGAGTCTAAGAAAGGATTTCCTAGCTTCAGCAACGAGAGTTTCGAGTAATATAAAAAATGCGTACACTAAAAACAAAGCTAGATTTAAGAAAGAAAATACTCTTGCCCTACACTGAATTTATTAAGGAATTAAATTAGTTCTAACTTTTGAGTTTCGGTGACGACCGAAAAAATCCAGTTGTCGTGATGATCCTTAGAAATATGGAGGATGTCTTACATATTAAAAACAATTATAAAAACTTGAAAAAATATACGAACTACGAGAATCAGTAATTCTTATAAGGATTGATATGCAAGTGTGAATAATTGCAAAGATAATTCCACCATCGCAGACGGAAAATAGAAATCAACCGCATCAGCATACGATAATCTTTAATAACATAACGCCCATGGCGATATCAAAACATTTCGCGTGTTATGTCTTGAAAGGACAAAGTGTTTAAATCTAAACCGAAAGAGGGAGATCGTTTATCAGTTAGATAACCCAAATTATCCGCGTGTGTTTATCAAAGAAAAGACGAAACTGAGATATTACTATAAACAGTATAAGATCTTGACCTAAGCCCCTTTTTTGCTCCGTATAGGTTATTAATGTTGGGAAAATATCTTGAGTTTGCATTCTACTCCGCATGCGCCAAAGCATATGCTATGATTGAAGGTGAAGGCAAAACCAGCCGGCCGAAAATTGCAATTAATCATTTTAAATTTGTGTACAAACTAATCTCTTGGGAATAACGAATATTATACTATAAAAACAGTGTAAACTTTCTAAGCACTTGAGGTTGCGGTCACGTGGTGATCTAAGAGGCACTGAAGCTTCAGAACAAATAAAACTGATACGCAGGCTATTTTTGCGGAGGACTTTGAAGTTTCTTGTCAGCTCAAACGCATAATCTTCCATAGTCATAGACAAATTTTCTTGAAATGGCTTTAAAACTAAATGGAACATGTACATATTCCTACAAAAGGTCAAGCAAGATCTTTTACATTTGGTGTTTTCTACGTTTGTCTGACCGCCCTACGAGTAAGAGTGGTAAAAACAAATTTTGACTTGGCTTCACTTGGTCTTCTTTGGATTTAAGCGCTCATTTCCTCAGACACGGACAAGTTTGCGTCCAAACACACATGGAAGTTATGTATCCCGTGGGAATACCATACACCAGTATTACACTTAATTCCTCAAAAGTGGCCGATGTAGTACTTAGTGGGGGCCCGTCATGTGTCTGTGCAAAGCATTACAATACCGAAGGTTTAATATTGCTTAAAAACTCATTAAAAAGTGTGGACTGAAATGTCTTGCCCTTACGACAGTAATTAATCAACACGCGTGGGTGGCTAAAAAGAAAGACTTTTTTTTTTATAAAAGCGAAAGCTGGCTTTACCATAACAAAGAGCGGATTGCAATTACATTTAGGGCATACATTCCTGTCTCAACGGATCTTTTGTACAATGATATTGTATGTCTGCAAGCTCGAGGGCCAAAGTTTCTTTGACAAATGAAGTCATTATGTTTTGGCCATCTTGATCAAAACATTTCATGTTTTCTTCTTGCATACTAAAAGATTGACATAAGCTTATGATTAATACGCTAAAATGCAAAAGGAAGTCTGCTTTTTTCCCTCACTATAAGAAAGGAAAAATCGATATTTTATGAAAATCGAGTCAAGTCCATCGTTTCAACAACTGGGAATGATTGCGAAAAAGAGCGTGGGTTGAGTTTTCAGTTTACATTCAAAAGGCTGTGTAAAAGTTTAGTACTTATCACTCCAAACTTTTCCCAATTGCTCGTTGCATTGGCTTTGATTTCCAGATATTTTTTAGTCTTTCCCAATAACCTTCTTCTTCCTCTTCAAGATTTATGTCAACTAGTTTAAAAGTCATCGCAATCACTCTCGTTTTAAAACCCGTGCCTGAGCTTTTTACCTAGCCATTTTTTTAGTTAATGTTAAACTTTTGTCATCTAATTTTCATTCTCAGGCACTTCTTTGGCAAAAGACAGCCGGAACTAAAGACAAGAAGTATTTGCGAGAGATCTAGAATCACATGCACAGGAATGATCAACAACGGACTATAAACAAAATGAGTTGGGGGACAATCAAAGCCAATGCGACGATAATTGTACATTATTTCCGAGTAGAACACTTATGTAAGACTGAATAACAATCCTTGCGGCATGATTACCGACTTTATGATTTTATCTCGGCAAACTTAGTCTTCAACTGAACAGGCAGTCATTTGTTGTTGCTGTACAAATCTACACAAGTCAGAACTATCTCCTCACAACTGCTTTGTAGTTCTTTTGACAAAAAATACTTTGTAGAAACCGTTAACAATGAAAAATTTTACCACTGGGTTTAAAACTAGAAGTGCATTGAAAGAAAAGGAGTCGTGATCCTAATACATGACCGTTACAATCCAATTGATTCAAGGGTCCAACGAGTTATATAAGTAGGACCGAGTGAAAACTCTAAATACGGTGGTGTTGACATTAGTAGCGTTAGTCTGTCACGCCTAATCACTAACTCATCAAGTATGTGTAAATCAGAAGTTTAAAAAATCTGCTCTCAAAAGGTCGTGCAGGAATGTCGTGCAATGAAGGAAATCAAATTCTCTCTAATGCCTTTGAGAGGTTCATTGCTATCCCTACGAACTAAACTGAACACCAGAACAGATACCATTCACTGATTCAAGCTCTGTTATCATATTTACTCTGTACATTATTAGTCATTAAGAAGAGAGCCGTGGTTTAAAGTTTTTGTCAACAAAAAAAACCCATATGGTAAGAAACGCTACCTTCTATTATATCATCATATTATCATTCAAATGTAGAGGTTCACAACTTACCAAAACTGCTTTTGCAGTATGATTTCTGCACTTCGTTTAGCTTGGCTTTGCGGTCTATGGTGCAAGTATTTCCTGTTGACATTAAGGATTACAAATACCAGTAAGTTTCACAGAAACCAGCAATGGGTAGATGGGGGTTTTAAATGAAAACACACCGTACCGGGCCAGCACAACGAAATACGAGAAGTTTACGAACCCCGTCGTACTCGACAAAACAAGGTAGTTTTTAAAACAACTTGATCAGGGAAAGCGATTTGATGGTTTTACACTTCCAATATGAAGTGGTAGAATAGAAAAAGTGAAATTATACGAGAATAGCAAAACATACGATACCCGAACTATACTTAATGGTGGGTCAATGCCTGTTTGGAACCATCGCCATCGGCTCTTCTTTTCAACGAAACTATATTGACGTTATCGTGACAACTGTTGAGTACTGAACACATACCTTTGTTCTTGCCGGGCTGTCTTGTAGCGGGTTTTGTAGGAACTTGAGCCGCGTTGATGCACAAGTTGTTATCAGCTGGGAACTTGCTGCATTCAAAGGATTGAGGCCATGTGTAGTTTCGCCTGGTCATGAGCGGCTCGCAGCTCTTTCTAACGTCGCTGCACAGCGATTGGCAAGGCTTTATCTCGTGATCCAGACAAACTGGAGTGTACAAGGAGCAGAGAAAGAGTGTGAGTCTATGGTGACACTTGCTGAGTACTAGCGGCGTCCACTGGTTCAGCTCGTTGTAAACTTCATCGGCTGTATCGTGGTTTAGAAAGTTTGGAGTTTTCATCTTCTCAAAGCCGATATCTTTACAGAAGGAACGCGTGATAGAAACACAGCGGGGCTTCTGCCTACTCCATGCAGTAACCGTTAAACAGAACAGGAGGGAAATAAGAAGATGTTTCTTTGTGACATTCATGGCCGCTCTGTTGGGTCCGTGAAGTAAACACTGGTAGTATAGACTGTTCCCGTCCTCAAGCCAATCTGAACACACGCGCTCTGCTCCGGACTCCAAATAGAGCGATGTGTCAAAGGGGCGGTCGATCTCTTTTGATTGGATTTGCAAATTCTGTGCGGGAGTGAACAAAAGGACTGTGTCAAATGTGCTTTGATTTCAATGGCATCCAGACCATTTGCACGCGTCAATTGCTGATTATTCGCTAGCCCTCTCTACTATGTGCTAAAAGGCAGGACAATGGCCTAATTAGCACTGTCTTAAATGGAGTACTTTAATACGGATCTGCCAATCATTACACTAAGAAATGGCGTTTTCTGCTATTAAAGAAATGAGCGTGGACATCTTCTTTAGTCTCTTTTAATACTTTAGTTTCGCAATTGAATCTCGGTGGATCTGTCTGAACCCACTGAAAAAATGTCAAAACGACAGTGTCTTTCTTTACCTTGGGGATTAATACTGTTACTGTTAGCAACTGGCCCCGTCTTTTTGTAATTAAACTAACAGACAATAATTGAATATTTGAGGCTCGACCAAAATTAAGGGCTAAATTTGTTTTCTTTGAACCCAAGAGCAAAGGAAATACCTGCAGAAAAAAATGTTACAATGACCAGAATTTGAGGAGTGTTCCTTCCGAACAAACCGCACCAAGTTATGGACGCAGACATTAAAATATGTAGTTACTGTACTAGTTTCCCCTTTATTTTGAGTTAGTTTTTTCCAACGACTGTCTTTTGATGTAAAAGCTGTGCTTGTAAATACACATGTGCCATAATTCGTAACACAGTAAGAGTTTTCGCCCTTTGACATTGTCGCTATGTTTGTAACCTTGACTCTGTTCCTGGTCGGCATATTAATCCCCTAAAAATCTCGACTGAACTCACTACAGTATATTTCAACGGTAGATAAATCATTTAAAAAATACAGAGAAACTGGATTTACATTGAGCTGGTCTTAGGCTTAGAGGGCAATCAACTCAGCAGTAATGCACCACTTTATTAAAAATAGCTTTACCGACTACAATTCCAGAGGATTTATTGTTTATTAAACATCGTTATGTTATTCTAACACGTCAAGATTAAAATTGATTTTAGTCGACCTTTGAGAAAATCACCAGGTTGTTTAATAAAATACTAGATAAAGAGTTTCTCTGAACCATGTAAACACGCTAATAACCCTTGTGATGCACTTGTGAACCGCCCGACGCAGATTCAGTTCCAACATACCCCCAAGACTTAACCGGACACTTGAAAAAAATTCTTTCCTGCTCAGATTTTAAATACCTTTTTCATTCTTAAAGCACCAGAAGTTTCAACTCTCTTTTGTGTTTTGATATAAAGCAGAGCACTCCAGAAAATACCTGTTTCATATCAAAGCCGCTTTACAATATATTCAAGACTTGTCATTTGAAAAGTTTCCCTCTTCGTAAAAGTAAAGCTTTACGCTACAAAGTAAAGCTACATGAATATGGTAAAGCTATAAGCAACACAACAAGTCTTGACGAACATGTCTAAATCAAATGTTTAACTTTTCAATCACTGAAGGAATTTATTTGAGAATCCTTCAAGTGTTTCGATTTCTTAAATTTGCTGATAATCTCGGCCAACTGATTTCATATCGGCCCGATCCGTCAATATAGGGTTATCATTAAACGGGCGTGTTATAATTATTTGCCCAAAATGCGACAAAATTGCAGGCAAAAGGTTGAAGGCTGGACGACCTTTTTGTGAACTGTAATCTGCCTCCTCACGTTGGTTATATGGAATACGTTCTCTGGGGCGGACCCAGAATTTTTTGCGAGGAAGATTCGCAGTTACTTTAGGGGGTGTTCAGTTAATACATTTTTCAACATATTTTCTACCACTTTCGTTGTAGGTGCTTGTAATTAGCAGTGTACCTCCTAGTTCTATTCATACTTTTTTTTACTTGCTAAGACCATCTGTTTTTATTACTCAGGGCCGGAAGGCGCCCGAGTCAAGGTTTCGCCTCTGTTTTTGGGTTTTTTTTCTTGGTGTTCTGAATTTCCTGAAAAGTTACAAAGCCTAAACTCGGATTGAGCCTGGATACTAAAGTGAAAATTTTATTGCACCATAGTCATAGATTCTCGCTGCGTTCGAGTGGAGTTAGAAGATATTGATCAGGAAAAGTTGGATATTGATGTTTTTTGGCTTTTTTCTTTTTATTAATTCGTCCCCGCGACTTAACTTATACAGACACATTGTTCCTTCAAGGCGAGGATCGATAAGCAGAGTCCACACGCAAAATTGTTGTGCCTGAACATATCCAACGAGGTTTTGAAGCAAGCAGAAGGTATAAAGTTACGGCGGAAATAACTTCTGCGACCCCAAGACTAATTATTAAAATAGCTTGCGATTTAACCACAGTGAAGTGCACTAAAGATGCGAGAAGATGACTGCAGAAGTTTGCTTTGCTTGCAACAAAACTTTGCAAAAAATGTTAAAGCCTCGAGTGTAGGTTGTTGTGGCAGCCTCTTGTTTCATTGAAAAATCCACGAAGTGATCATTCACAATTCGTTTCTTGAAGAAAAGAACTGATGACGCAATTGGTCGGATATTTCCACAATATTTGTTTTATTTGTTTGCTCATGTTTTTCATAAGAACTTTTTTTTATAAGAACGTCGGTAAGGATATCTTCAGGCTTAGGTTAAAAAAGGAACTCCGGTTGTTCTAGAAATTTTGAAAATGGATCATAGAATCGCAACTAAACATCGCGAGAGAGCGGTGGTCAGATGTGTGTTTGATAAACAGACATAGTAATGTATTTGGCCATGGATACATATATGAACTGAGTTAGATGTGGGGAACAGCACTTGAATGTATTTATAAAGACACAATATTTAAGGCAAAGATCCCGAGAAAACGTTTAAAACGTTTAGCCCAAGCCCAAAAAATAGACATTCTTACAAAAAAGAGTGTATTATACTGATCCCTCGATCTGTATTACACATTTAAGGGTTTGTCAGTAGTATGAACCAAAACCGAAATTCGGTGGAACACCAAAGGAATATTTGTGACTACGTGATAGAATCTGTCTATACTACTCATTACTGGACTTGACTGTTTCTACTTGATCGAAAGTAGGAACACTTGAGACGGCTGAAATGTGGGTGTGGGCCGAGCCAGCATGCAGCTTGGATTCGGACCCTTTTTGCTTCCGGCGAGCGGCATGGTTCTGAGGTATCGAGTCTACATTTCAGGCTACGAAATCGAAAGCAAATGGCAAGTGTTGTGTTCAAATCTGATTGCGGTTGAGTCACGTACTAAGCAGATTTTTTCAGATCTACAGATGAAAGAGAATATAATTTCATATAATTTTAAATTAAACCACGTGCAATAAAAAGTACTAACGTTGTACCCACCAGTACATCGCAAAAGATCACCATGCAAAGCCAGAGGTTATGCAGCAAAACAATGACAGTACTTGGCTTCGGCTCATGTAAAGCGTCTAATTGTGAGACTAACCTTTCTTGAGAGATTTACACTTCCATAGCTTTATATATAGAAGTCGGTCGTTTATCAAGAAATTTTTAAAACGCCCATTTTAGCGGGCGTAACTGGCACATTTCCTTTGCTTAACCGCGATGAGTTTATATTAAACATCGCTGAAACTCTTTCCGTTTGAATTTCGGCAACTTTTAATTTGTCTTGCAAATAAATAAACTCCAACCCACAATTAATGAATCTCTTTCATCATTTTGGTTAATATTGAATGATTACTTTGACTTCAATGCAAAGCTGCGCTTATAATTAGCACTTTCAAAATTTGTTCTAATAGTTTTCTCCTCCTCGCATTTAACGTGTGAACGGGCTGTTAATGGCTGATTTATGCGTTGCATAATATTAATATCTTTCCAAGTACGATTCTAATTTGTCTTCTTTATATGGATTTATATCCTCAGAAAAGACATTCGTTTCACACGGAGTTTGCACGTGACGTCCAAAAAATCTTAAAAGTAAAAATTGATGTTGCAAAGATGTGTGGTTTTCAGTAGAACTCTGTTGTATGGTATTCTCAGAAAGTTTGGCCTGAAAGTGAAACAGCGTTTTGTTTGAGAGTTCCAGACGTTTAAATTTTAATCTGCCCGTTTCGAATTTCGTTAAAGAAGTCAACTCGAAATAACCAAGAAAAATCATCAATTTTAAATAGTCTCTGGATATTATTTTTGTTCTCTCGACATCTTTGGAGTATATGTGCGGCTAGTAGTTTTAGCTTAGAATAAAGAAAACGTTCTTCATTTTAAATCGATCTCTTTCTGTCCTTCAGTTTCAAGTTAATCTTCGACATTTACTTCTCTTGAAATGCACCAAAACGAGGAATGGAGATTTTGCTTGGAACGAAATAGCATGCAGTTAAGCAACAAAGCCAACAAACGCACTTGCACAAGTTTGGGGAGTCTTTATGACATCATTTTTGATTATTTGAATGTTAGATTAGTGTGAGAAAACCTTTCATGCAAAAAAACTTCAACTGCGTATCGGATAATGGCAACTTAGACATTTGAGCTGCTTCAATCAGTTCTATTCTTCCGACTTCCAAGTTTTCTTTTTTCTAATCTAAAGACACGCCATCTCTTGAATGCAAAAAATTCAGCCGACATCAAAACGGTTTTTTTTCATACAAAGGTCAAAGGAAAGGCGTCTTCCCTCTCAAAAGCCTTGCTAGAAAATGCCGGATGGAATATCAATCATTTAAGGAGTCTATCATTTCACCTGACCACACACGTGGCGATTATATATCTGTCGAGTAAACGCGATTCTATACTTCAAATCTTCAGCCCTCTCAAAAATACGGCTCCTAAGTTTCTACTACAACTTTATGTATATAAACATCAATCAAAGATAATTCAATAGTTCCTCATGAAACTAATAAAGTTTAGCCCAGTTTATGTTCTTCTTTATAGTTCAACTGGTCTTTATAGTATTTATATTTATACGTAACTTGTAATTGTGATTGTGATAGGTCTATAGAACTGTATATAACATTATTCATTAGTTCACAAAAACAAATACTTTCTCTTTGCATGAACTGGCGATTTCATAGAATACATTCGTTATCAAAGTTTACATCATGGTTATTGATGTATAGTTTAAAAGTCGACACGAGGATTCTTTCCTTCTTATAGATTTTGTTTTGATGAAACTCAACAACTTCTGGCTAGGAAATATCCGAAATAACCTGGGTGACGATGAAAAGGTTCGCTAGCACTGTGTGTAATAATTTTTAAACACGGCTTACAGTGGCTCGAAAGAGATAGAATTCGATTGCCCTTTCGCTGTTTAAAATCTGTTTTTTGCGGAAATCCAGCAACCGTAGGCCAGGAAAAAACGACAGTAGCCTGGGCAACAGAGGAGCGACCAACTACTTTTGCTTTTAATTAAACAAGGCAGTGCCAGTGACTTAAAGATCGACAGTAAATGTGGTGTGGTTCTTTCGCTCTAACACAATTGTTTTTTTGAGATCCAAAAACTTCTTGCCTGGAAATAACGGCAATAATCTGGCAGACAGAGGAACGACCGACTGTGTTCATGTACACGTACCATCAATTAAACAAGGCAGTGGATAAAAATTTCGAGAGTTCGTTCGTTGTTAGTTATGTCGTTTTTAAAATTGTTGTTTGTTTCTCGAAATCCAGCAACTTCTTGTCTGGGAAATAGCGACAATAACTGGAAAACGGAGGAATAGTTTACGGTGCGCGCTAAACTGAAATAAACTGAAATCAATCGCTCAAAAGATCAAGAATGAATGAAGATTGTAGTACGGTTCTTTTGGTTGTTTTATCGAAACCCAGCAGCTTCTGTCTGGAAATACCGACAATAAAAGAAAACTTTGGTTTTTTTTCAGTTTTTGTTATCTCTACAAAACCGGCAATTGGTATGCAGGGAATGGCGACAGCTGTAATTCATACCCAGGGACCGC
>JAOEJI011209557.1:0-12566 GCA_025448255.1 Umimayanthus chanpuru
TTATATAATATCCTTTTTTCTTAATTTAACTGGAATGCAAAAATGAGGTGAATAAAACGTTATTGTTGTTGTTGTTGCTATATTTGTTAACCACAATTAGGTAACTGATAGTTTATCTGTTTCCTCAATATTGTGCAAAGTGTAAATTGTGACCTTCCACACAGAGCAAGACAAGATATGAAGTGGAACGAGTTTGTCAGACAATATTGTTTTGTTTAAAAAGACTTTCTTTAGAGCATCGGATATATCAATAGTACACATGTTAAACTTGGTTTTCTCCCCCCCCCCCCCCCCCCACGAAGGGGTATTCCTCATAATCGACTTAAGGGGTATGGTTTTTAGGCCCATTTGGTCTGAAACAAGGCAAATGTTTATCAGTTTGTTCTGAAAAAGCAATTGTTTACAAGGAGAAAGCAAAAACGGTGTAAAAGACTTTGTATGAATGTCAACTTCTCCCAGAGGAACTAAGTGGGAAGATTTACAACTTAAAAGTCACTTGCAGAGTTTTTTGCACTATTGTGTTATCAGTTTCAACAGTTTGGTCTAAAGTAGGATACATAAATATTTAATTGCATTTTCAGGTGTGAAATAGAGTCAGAGAGAGTTAAAGGGCTTAAAGGGCTTGTGACACACACCCTCACCCAATATATAATACCCAGGGCTTCTGCGCCCCCCCCCCGACACACACACACACGCACACACATTCTAAGCAATTTAATGTTAGATGTACTTTAATTAACTAGCTTCAGACTACACAGAACACACAAATACACGACAAACAAGAGATAAATCAACTTTATTCCGTAATTCATAGTAATTTCTGTCAAGTGAGTTTCCATAGTGATACCAGGGCGCTAGAAAGAATGGGCGGCACAACGCGCTCATTGGGTCTTGTGCCACGTGTGATGCAAGGGGAACTGGGGCGAGAGCTCTCGAAAGCTAAAAAATTTGAAAATGGCGGATCAAACTGATGTTTCGAGTTCCATTGAAAACTGCAGCTGTTACGAGTGAACGGTAAACTGTTTTCACTTTTTTAACTTTTAGTTGGAATTTGAACAAAATTGTACGTTATATCCTGTAAAATTGCTATTATCATTTCATGAAACTATAACGAAATTCGTTGAAATGTATCGAACTTTTCTGAAAGTGGCTCCTGTTTTCAATCGCGCGGCGCTACATGTTTTAAGTTTCTGCATGCCCAAAAGCTGCTAGAAGCTCAAATCGCCAGATACACAAAGAAAATTTGCCTATCTGATACGTGTCCAAATTTGGTTTTGTGCTTTTTTTGTGCTTTTAAAGTTAGGGGCTGTAATTCAACTTAGTGTCGCGAGTCACTCAAATTCAGGGTCAATGAATCGATGTTGAATTCATGCAGTTCACATGACATGTGTTCACTTGGGATAGTTTTAAGTAAAATGAGAGATAAAACTTGCTGTCCACACATTGTCATAAAAGGTTGCACATGAATTGAATACATTTGAGAATTCAGCAACAAATTCAACCAGGGGCTATATGACTGCTTGTGAAAATTTTCGAAACTGTGTAAAAACAACTCACCACTAAGGGTGGAGACTGATTCGTGGATTCAGGCGCTTGGTGGAATTCTTGAAAATTTCAAACAAAGGAAAGACACCCTTCCTCAAGAGCACAGAACAAAATTTATTTTTTAACTGGAAGTTAACTGCCACTTTCGGACTTGAAGGAAAATGAGATACAATCTTTACGCGTGGCCCATGTGCAGAAAAAAAGAAGCAATACGAGGCTTACAAGCGGCATTCCAGAAGGGAGAAGACAGTGAAGGAGAACAGAACGGACACGGAAAGGACAACAGCAATGACAACGATAGTGACAACGGTAGCGATCGAGACAACGGAAATGACAACGACAACAACAATGAAAACAACAACAGCCACACAGAATGTTTTGTGGGGATTGCCCAAGAGGCATTCCTAAACTGGAGGCCATGGCTGATTGCACGAGTCATACATGTAGCTGAAGACAAAAAGGAACTTCAGATACGGTGGTATGACGGAGGGTACAGCAAGAAGTTTGTGCCCTCCGTCTAAGGAAGGGGGAGAAATGCTGTGCCTTGGACGGACACAGTCTAAGCAAACAACATTGTGCACCACAGTGTTGTGTTTACTCGTTCGGGTAAACTAACAGGCCAGAGCAAAGAAGAACTGAAACTTTTGTACTGGTAGCGCATAAGACTAGAATGTTAGTTCTACTTTTTCATGTTCACATGCTTTCAGGCAAAAAAAAAAGAAACGCATGAATTAGACAAACAAGAAAAGGTAAAACAAAAGTTTCAAATTCAGCAGCCGTCTTCATTATGTCCCTGTCCTAGCTGTTTAAGTCCCTAATATCGCGCGATACGCACAAAATGCAGTCAGAACTACAAGTTCTTGCGACACACGCAAAACGCTTTGAGCCCTTCAGAATCATAAGATCGCGAAAACTGCACAAAATGCTTCGATCCCTTTTGAATTTTAATATTGTGCGACACCCACAAAGTGCTTCAATCCTTTCAGAATAATATTGCGAAAAATGCACAAAGTTCTTCGATCCTTTCTGAATTATAACGTATGACATGCACAATGTGCAACACCGTCAAAATTTGTCAGAGCTGTGAATTTGCGCGACACGCATAAAGTGATTCTATCCCTTCACAATCATAATATCGCGAAAAATGCACAAAGTGTTTCGAAACCCTTCTGAACTATAATGCGCGACATGCACAAAGTGTAACACCGTCAGATCTTGTCAGAACTGTAAATGCGCGCGACACGCTTAAAGTGCTTCAATCCCTTCAGAATCATATTGCGAAAAATGCACTAAGTGCTTCGAATCCCTTCTGAATTATATCGCAACATGCACAAAATGCAACACTGTCAGATCTAGTCAGAACTAAATTCGTGCCATACCCTCCAAATCACAATGTCGGGAAAAATGCACAAATTGTTTCGCAGTCAGATGAGATAAAATATGCCAATCAATGCTTCACTAAATTCAGTTATGTAACTCTTCTCAACTTCGACACTGTCCTTGTCTCTCTTAATAAATGACCATTCATTCTTTGCCCATCCCCTCTTGCATGAATAAATGTTAATATACTGTGTATACTGTAGATAGTTAATGAACGATCCCGAATTAAATTGTCTTTACCTGTCGGATCAGTTAATAAGTCATCACTTCTTAGCAAATATAATTTGTCACATGAAAAATCAAAATTTACCTTCTAGGAGCCAGCCTCGCCACGCAGTTTGTTCAAAGCTTGATTAGTGCTAGTCCTGAAATAGCTCTACAGGTGTTTTCTATTAAGACTCTATCCAGGATTAGTACAAATCGGGCTTTGAATGATTATAGTATACTCTTTGAAAAAGGTGGCATGGGTTCAAGTATTTTTCGTCCTTCTTCGCTTTTGGCGCGATAAACAGATTTTAGTCATCGCTCTACAAGAACTTTTTTTCTGCGTTGATTTATAGGCTCTCGCGCCTCTGAGAAATTTATTGATCAGCACTGACATCTGCTTGTCATGAGATACTGTATTACAGACTGCTTTGAGATAGTTTTATATATTAGACTCGTAGTCGTGGTCATATATAAGACATATAACGTCAATTTTCAAGGTTTTAATACTTTAAAGAATAATGTTTAAAACATGAAACATCCAGTCGTCGGAGCAGGTATATTCTACTTGTCTTCACTTCAGTAGTTCCGACACTTTCTTACTAATCCTAAGGAAGTGCTTTCCAATTTATTTGGTAACTGCACTTTCAACACTGTCTAAACGAATTCTTCTCTATTGGGAATGGTAGTAAGTCCGTACTCCATAGTAAGCTCTCTGCTTCCTGTCCTCGTCCTATCCCGTCCTATCTGTTTTAGAGCGACCGGTTAGACTAGCTACAGCTACAATACCTGAAAAAAAAGTTCTATGTGTTAGTTTGTTTATGGTAGAATAGAAGCTTTTCAAACTTTCGTAAAAGCATTTTTGAATTGGGCACAAGGTGCTGGAAAAAAGAATACGTGAGAAACATTTGAAAATATGTCGATCGATCGAGTGTTTGCAGCCGGGTATTTTATACAAGAGTACGTTCAGCATCACGCTGTCAAAAATCGACCAATCAAAGTCAAGGCTACGAGCAATGAACCATGAAACCAGAACTTGAGCTGAGAGTGAGAGCGGCGACTGACAATGATTCTTTTTGAAAGCTGAATGAAAAAGAAAGGCGAATATTCTTCATTCGCATTATTTACATTTTCAACTGAGTTTTCATAATAAATTTTATAAAAATTACATCGTGTCTCACACACATTTTAAAATTTTAATACATGTATGATGTGCAAAGTGAAAGAAACTCGCGCGTTCCAGATCATTTGTAGATTTTAGTAACCTTTCCTGCACTCGATCGTTTGTCATTGAGTTCAGGACTGATAATCTACTGAGCCTGAGGGTCATAACCGCAAATTCAGTTTCTTTGATTCTTAATATTATAAAACGTTATTTCAATTTTTGTAGAGCTTTCTCGATCATGAAACAATAATTATTCGGGCGATGTTTTTGCATGATCTACAGTATAAGTATAAATCAATTTGTTTTGAATCACAAAAAATCAATGCGAAGCTGAGTCGTATGTTGTTCCAAGTTTTTATCAAGCCTCGCGCAAATTGATTTCCATTTCTGTGTATTGCCGAAAAAAATTTGCGCGATGAGCAAAAACTGTCGACTCTCTCAACAAGAATTTGCGTAATACGCAAATTTATATTGTTTTGAGAATGTTGTTTTTCGCGCGTCACAATAAAAAGCAGGACTTTTTGCGTGTCGCGCAATAAAAACAAGCAATTTATGTGCTTTGCAAGCACGGTTCCATCTGAAACCGAGAGTTCCATTTGAAAACAAGGATTGTTAAGAGTAAAACGACCTCAACTATGTGTGTGGGGCAACCAGACCTGGTTGCCCCATGTGCAACCAGAAACTTTACACAAAATTGAGCCCTTGAAATGCAAGGTCTTTTGCGAATGAGCCACTAGCTGACGATGCATGGTTAGCGGAGTAAAATGCCGAATTAGACGCTGCCAGGAAAAAAATTGAACAAGTCGATAATTTGCAAAAAGACATCAGCTGATCAAGTCTTCCAGCAGTTGGTAATTTTTAAAGAGCCGATGTTATTTCAATACATGAGCAGATGAGAATTACAGTTTTACACCAGACAACTATATCGGCTGGTTTAGTTTGTCGTGGCACGAGTTTAATCCTTTTGTGGGGAACAGTTTCACTAAATCTGGCACCTCTAAGGACGAGACGATATGTAAGTATAACTACATCCTGAGTTCAAAGCAAACAACTACACAAGAACAAGATGGATGCGACAGAAGAAAATCTGACCGTAAAGCTTATGCAACTTCAGCCTGCAAATAAAAGGACAGACAACATTACTGCGACTGGGAAGCCCAAAGTGATTGAGAGACAATTGCGAACCATTAAAGCCATCTTAGAGGAAATCAATACGATCATAATCCCTGTTGAAGCGATGAAGATCGCTAATAAAACTGACCGCAAATCGTTGAAAAATGGAATGACGAGATCGAGACAAAATTGGCCGATGCACGCCGAGATGGAGAAAACACAGATGGATCATGAAATCAAGTGTCATGCTTGACGTGTGGTGAAGAAATGATATAAGTAGGATATATATAGCTTTAATCATTGTGGAATGTTTACCCATATGAGACATTACACAGAACTTATGCTTAATTTATAAACGTTATTGATATTTTCCCTGGTTACAATTGCAGCTATACTCTCTAGTGTTTCTAGTGATTAACAATTTTATGTAACTTGAACTGGTAGGACAGTGTTCTAGCTAGGCCAAAATGACAGCGCCCTGTCGTTTTTCCAGCGCCCTGTCTTTTTCAGAGCCTCAGCCTTATTATCGTAACGAAAAGTGCAGTAAAATTGCCGAAAAATGTTGATGTTTTACCTCTAAAATTTGCCAAGTTCGTGAGCATTTTTGACTGATTGCTTGAAACGATGTAATTCTGATCCAAAATAATTAGTAAGCATTTTCAGTGCTTGTTGTCATGGTTCTTGCTTTGTAACTATCCAATCACAATGCAGATGTCAGAAGCATGCCATCTGTTGTGATATTCTGCTTGATCGCCACATTATTAAAGCTTTCAAACATGCGATCATGTGTTCAAACAAACGAAGTTTTCAACACTTGACAGTTTCTTCGGCATCAAGCCAGCACAAGTAAAGAAGCAAAATACCAATCTTGCAATGATGGAGGCCCACCTCCTCTAAAAATTTCTAAAAAGACGATGATTCCATTAAAAGGTTTTTGACACCCACGTCCCTCCGGATATTCTACTGTTGTCTTTTGAAGAGTTATGAATATGTTCAGGAATACCAGTAGTAATATCCAGTTGGAGACGTGGTGAATGTTATTTCAATGAGCTTTTTGGGCATTGTATTTGTACCAGTGAAGGAATATAACACTATTCATAGTTAATGCGTAACTTTGTACAGAATTTCTTAATCAGCTAAATTAGAAATGGTCCTGATGGCTGCGGATCATAACATATACAAAAATTATGTAAACCTGTGAAACGTAGACAACTAGTGTTCAACCGTGGCGGATAATCGCTTCAAGTCACCACTGCAGTAATGTAAAAACTTAACCCTTAAGTAACAATAAGATTTATCCCTGCTATCCAATGAAGAGACAAATTTGTCTTCATGTATGAAAATAAAATGTCACTTAGGCAATTTTCTTTTAAAAAAATGTGTACCGAACAATACTAATCAAACTAAATCATTGTGAGTGCTTTGTGTGTTGAGAAGCCCTTCATGGAGTAAAAACATAATGTCTTGAGCTGGCGTTGCACCAAAGAAAAAGCAAAACTTTTTAGTCGAAAATGTCTGAAAAGCTTCTCTGAATTTGTTTCCAGTGAAAAACTTAGTTGGGGACTGGGATTAGGCAAGATGGCGAACACGTCGTGTAGCTGCGTCTTGACAGAAAATGGCGGTCTGAAAACACAGTTTAAAGACTTCATCAGTGTGAAGAACAAATATTAAATACAAACTGTAGTACATTTCAATAACTGAATTTTGTGCTGCGATGTCAAATCGCAAGTGCATGGCCAGAGCCGGGTGACAAAAATGATCTTCTAGACATTCCGACTGGTCTGAAAGTGAAGTATCACAGGTGAAGAAAATTGCAAAAATTAGCTGTGAAATGGCCACGTTGTCTTAAGGACAAAATGCATTCTCCAAGATGTTAACCATCGCAATAGAAAGGTAAGAGAAGAAATTAGTAAAATTCTGAATGAAATGGACATCCTCAAAACCCAATTGAAAACCGATATGAACATAGTGAAAACACAACTTGAGAGAAATGGAGAAGAGTATGGAATTTATACAGGGGACGGCAAAGATCTAAAGAAACAGCTCCAATGTGAAAAAAAGAGATCACAACACTGCCAGAAGAGACAAAACAGATGAACGCAAGAATTCGTGATTTATCAAAGAAAGTCAAGGAGCAAGAAGAGGAAACACTAAACTTGAACAATATACGTGACGGAAAAACTTGCGCTTCAACAACATTCCCGAAACGGAGAATGAAGATTGCCGTAATGTGATATACCTGATAATCGAAGACTTAGAAGTTGACACAAACAACATCCGATTCCACGCTGTGCACCATGTAGAAAGAGTCGGGTAAAGCAAGGCATATTATTGCCCGTTTTCTCTGCCGAGAGGACAGGGACTGGGTTTGGCAAGCTGGAGGTAAGACCAAACAGTCTAATGTTTATAAAGATCGTACAAACACAGGATTACGTGAGAGCGATACAAAATGATCGTCAAGTCTTAATCAGTGCAATGATGAAAACTAGAAATGAACGGGACATCAAGGATGCTGACGAGATCAAAAGACACCTTGTTATTGGAAATAAGAGATACACTATTGCGAACATCCCCGAAGACATGGCATAAGCTTGTGCAAACATTTTTTCCTTTCATTTTCAAGTTTTCCTGAAGTGGACATATAGTCGCATCTATAATTGCAAATCTCTTTGGTAAACTAAAATAAACAAAAACTTTGCAATCGGATTTCACAGAACTGGCACAGTGTAAGCATAGTTCCAATGGAAAGCTCGATCAGACAAAAAATAAAAGCAGAAGGTGAAGAAAGAAACCGGAAACGGAGATCAAACGACAGTGAAACAGTGAACTATCACAATAGATAATTTAAAATGGCCCTTAAATACAAATGATTCTAATATATAAGATACTTTACACAGTTAAACTACACCTTTATGGTGGCCATGGCGGGCTGAATTTGCAATTCAGACTGGGAAGACGATGAACAGACAATTGAAGCACGATCTACAATAATTTGTATTAAGAAATTTATTGAGGACACAAGTTTTAGATTTTGTACAGCGCGACTACCCCCAATATGCCTGGTCATTAGGTATAACTCGCTAAATGTGTAAATTCATTGGCTGCTTAGATATTTATTTTAAAGTTATTGCCATAGCAACGGTTGCTAACCTGTAAATTATATATTGCTGCAAAGCATTACCTTGAACTCTAAAGTATCATTAAGTGATAGCTTTTTACAAATTTTGCCCAAGTTGAATTTTAGTTTCTTTGCAAAAGCAATATAAACTGGTTATCATGACAACATAAACATTTTTCTTTCCAATTTCCACAGTTCAACTGAATATTTTTATAAATATTCACAGAATAATAGTTTTCTGTGCTAGTACTTAATTTTTTGAAGAATTGTTACAAATTCAGCTTAAACAATACGTATATTCTACTATATTTAATCCAGTTGCTATGGCAACATCATTGCTATGGTAACACTAAATATATCAAACAATGCGTCGGTAGTAGTTGCACAACTTGTCCAAATTTTGTTGCAAAATATTGAAATGCAAAAAAGTTGACCAAAAGTGTTTGTTACAACAGCAAAACTCTGGCAACATTTGTGCCATATTTGAATTTCCCGCTTTCATACTATTACTATAATCAATATTCTGTGAAGAGCCCGATATTTTTTAATTTCAAAAATTCATAACTTTGGTTGTATTTTATATAAATTCTCATAAAATTTTCACTAAAATTCCTAAAAAAATGATGGCAATCCAGCTGGCATATTTTTAGAGTAACTTGGATGATACCAAAAATCCCTCTGATCATGCTACAGGTCGGCCAAAAATCCCTAGAACGGACTTTTTGCCAAATTTTCCTGTTCAGATGTCTAAAAGACAGCTCATTGATGACGCAAAGCTGCTTACCACAAACAGGAGCAACGATGGCCATAAAATTATAATCTGGTGTTTCCAGAGGAGAAGGCAATCCGAAAAAGTTCATTCTGCTAAAGAACGGGTTTCTGTGATCCGCCATCTTGGTTTCTTTAGGTAAAATCTGCTGACTTGTTTGTACGGTTGTCGCCGAATATCAGAAGTTGTCAACAACTTGTTCACAGACAGGCAAAACCAAGCAAAAATATGCCATTGGCAACAAAAGAGCGCATTTGTTATTGACAAGGTTGAGTTTTCCTTTTGAAAAGGAAAACTAAATGTTATCAATAACTTAGTTTTGGTTGTCAATGACTGAATTTTCGTCTTTTTGATATCGATTACTTGAGTCACAAACGGGGACTTTTGTAATCAACAATTTTTTGTACTCGACAACGAGGTAGTTGTCAACAACCATTTCTCTCGTCTGTCGAGGCCCTTATTGTTATTTAACACGTCCCTTTTTCACGAGAAAAGTATGGTTAAAATATTTGCGTTTCAGTATAGGGGATCGAGAAAATCACCCGAACCACCCCTGGCTCCGCGCCAGTCTAACCTTTGGTGACAGATTCGTGAACAAATGAAACTATCTGTGTATCAAAACAGCGGAAATTTTTATGAAAGACTACTGTGCCCGCGGTGAGTAACCCTGCATTTCAACTCGAACTTTTTCGCGCGTTTTTCTGCTACAGTAAAAGCGTTAAAAAGCAGTTAATAATTTTAGTTATGTACCCTGCCCACAGACGTTAATTCTCCTTCGCCGCGGCTAGAGGTTTGATATCTGGGTACAAACAAAAAATAAGAAATTCTTAATTTTAATATTCGACCTAAGATCGTCACTTTTAAAAGCCGTTATTCAAACGTTCTGCGTGTGGTCTGGTGAGTGCAGTGTACAAGCAGATAACATGACAGAGAAGGAAAGCAGCAAATACGGAGAAGGTGGAACAGAAGCCAACAATATTCGGATTTTTAAAGGACATTTTAAAGAATATTGTGAGAAAACAATTATTTATTAATGCAAAAGTATAATAGGTGAAGCTGAGTAGTCTATGGTAGTCCGTGAGTAGCCCTTTATCCCTTAGTAAATGCCTTCTAATGAAACCTTTGGCTAGCTAGCTGGAACACTGTAGCCGTCTTGCAAATGAAAGCGATTTATTCACTGCCGTTTTCCTTTCCCGTGAATTCTGCAAATACTTACTCCTTACAGACCTAAGAACAATCAAAATAGTAAATACATTTAAAACCCTATTGTAATACTTACCTTGTCCTTTCTGTGGGGAATTTGGTTGATATCTGTCGAAAAAGGTCCTTTACTTGAGACGAGGACGTCTATATTGTCGCTGGCAAAGCAGCACACGCTTTCTTTAAGTTTACAAGTGTCAGCTCTTCGTAGGGAAAATCAATAAACTCTCGTGGCTGATTGGATCGAATAGTTTGTTTGTTGTCTGGCTCAGAGACAAGCCTTTGAACAATGATTTCATGGGGAGCGCTTGAACCTTTTTTCTTCCAAACTGCATCATCTGATGCTTCAGACGGTCCCAGGTTGCTTTTCGTTTAGTGTTTATGTTTTATGGGCTTTTGAAGTACTCTTTCAAACGACGGCAAAACCAAAGAATAACAGCAAACGCAGGAAATTAGAATAAAATAGGTGCAGTCAAAACCCTGGTTCTGAATTCATTAATACCGAAATAGCGCGGGAAAAAGAAAGAATCCCCTGGCCAAATGCATCACGAGCTATGAGACCGCTGGGCCGCCTGTAAAGTTTTGTTTCAAATTTCATTTTGAAACTTGATCTGCCGGCCCATCGCTCTCATAGCAAATGCAAAACAGATTTGAATTCTGAATAGAATACATTTTCTCACCAATATTTTCTTTGACCAAACCATCCTATTCGAAGAACATAAATCTCGTCGCAAACTAATTCAATAGATTCTCCACTTCAGTGGGTCCCAAAGCCGCATATGCTGCCAGCCAGCTATCACCCAGTGGAAACAACTACATCTCAGGTTCCCTCGCTAGCACTCATGTTTCAACATACACAGAGAATGAGCAATCTCAACTTTAGACCGGTTAGTTCCTCCGAGTTACGCGAACTTATCATGTCTATGCAATCAAACAAAGCACCAGGGCCCCTAAAAATTTCTATGCGGGTCGTCAAAGGCTGTCTAACTCACATCCTGCCAGCATTAACGAACATCATCAATTGTTCGCTAGTGAACTCCACCTTTCCTAACGCTTGGAAGTAAGCTGAAGTTATACCACTACCAAAGGAAGGCAACCACGAAGAACCAACAAATAACCGCCCTTTGTCACTACTACGGACATCTCTAAAATATGCGAGAGAATCAGTTCTCTTCCTACCTCAAAAAACAAGCGCCTAAACTGCCATCAGAGCGGAAACCGAAAATACCATTCCTCTGAAACACTAAACATATTCACAACAGATTCATTCCTCGATGCAATGGACCAGAAAAAAGTTACAAACCTCGTCTTACTTGATGTATCTAAAGCTTTTGACAGTCTAAATCATCAGATCTTACTACGCAAACTCGTGAATGTTGGTGTGTCCCAAACAGCACTCGAATGGTTGGAAAGTTACCTTTCGGGAAGAAGTCAGGCCGTACGCATTGGGACCAGTGTCTCTACGCCTTTACCATTACTACACGGAGTCCCTCAAGGAGCAATTCTGTCACCTTTACTGTTCAATATTTACATCAATGACCTCCCTTCTGTCCCACGTCACTGCACACTAAAGTCATTTGTGGATGACTCAAAACTGTTCTTGTCATTTTACGTAAACAATCTTGATGACAGCACAAAGGTCGAAGCAGACTTGCTGGAAGTAACGAAATGGTGCTGCAGCAACTGCCTATTATTGAATCCTGATTCAACAAACGTTGTTGCTACTAAGGACTAGACAGATGCTGAATAAAATTCCAGACGAGTCCAAGTCGTATTACTGGGAAAACAACTCACCCCTGTGCCCTCGGCTAAAGACTTGGGAATAATCATTGACAGCAACATGTCTTACGACGAGCACATAGTCCATCTTGTTTCCTCGTGTATGGCAAGTTTATACAGAATAAACAGTAAATCAAAGGGTTTTTTGAGTTGTGACATCCGATTTCAACTATGCCGCTGTCTTTAGAGTGAGAAAATGAGATCAGTATCATCTAGTGAACATCATTGTAAATAGAAGAAAAACACCTATCTAGTTAATGTTGCTCTCTTATTCATATTTCATAGACCACGAG
>JAOEJI011210668.1:0-12561 GCA_025448255.1 Umimayanthus chanpuru
TCGAACGCACTGCATTCGAAACGAACGCGTTCGCGTTCGCACTGCGTTTATACAGGTTTTCGCATGGACAGTCACAATTATTAATTAACTGATTAACTTTTGTGCAATTAATTCGCCCTTGAATTTTTTTTTAATATCCATAATTATATGGTTCCACCATCATCAAACAACATAATTCGTTCTCGTATCTGCCCAATTTTCAAGTTGTAAAATGAAACGTGGTGTTTCCTTGCGAGTGAAGCTGAAGCTCTGCTCGCTTACGCAAATTTCGCCTGAGTCTCGGAATCTCGCACCACCAAAGAATGGGTCTCGGAGTCATGGTTTTTGGGCATTTTATCACTTATTTCCTTATGTGAGAGGTCAACAAGGATTTCAGTCTCAAGTCTCGGCATCTCGGCAAGTGTCGGTATTTACCATTCATCAGTGCCCCTATTTTTGTGTGCACTATTGCCAGCCGGAAAATCGAGGGAAATGGTAACATTCCAAATACTGTTGACAGATGAACAGGGTGTAAATTTAGTGTTTACCATTTTCAAGTATTAAAATTTCGATTGTTATTCTGAAACTTCTCGTTTATATAATTATCAGTTAAGTTTACATATTTTGATTCAAGATTTTACTGCCATTTGTGCGAATGTATGAAGCGTGAACTATGGTCTATGTTTCGGATTGTTTGTTCAAAGGAAAACAGATCAAGTTGTAAAGTGCCACGCCTGCTGCCACGACTGATCAATGAAATTTGAAGATTTGGGGTTGACCTCATGAACTTGGTTACTTTGACGCCCAAACTGTCGCACTTCATTGGACAAACGTGACAGTTTGCAACTTGACTGGTGTTCAATTCGTTTGAAACATAAACAAAGCGAAAACTAGTTCACACTTCATGCTTTCGCGTAACTGGTAGTATAAAGCTCGTGAAAATTGAGTTTGTTCTGAAGTCCAATAAATAAAAATCAAACCGGGAAATGGGAGAGCAGCCAAATACTTGAATTGTTCCAGACTGAATTAATTATGTTTGGGTTAGGATATTAGGGTTAGGGTTATGGTTAGGGCAGAATTAGATTGTGAGCTACTACTGGTGGACTGGGTATGTCTAGAACTATGGCTGATAAAGTCATTTTTTAAGAAGAAGAAGAAGAGATAGCTTTACAAGTGAGTCTTGGAAAGCTATTCTATAAAAACATTAACCGGCATTACAGTAGTTTTCCAGTGTTTTCAGGGGTTTCACCTCTCATTGATAGGCCTGTGAACACATCATGTCCACATGTCATGAACTTAAATTAAGAAATGTCATTACTGCATAGCATCTACATATTCTCATTCCCTGAGTCTACATGGCCTACAGCCATGGGCTCTGATGAGGATGAGGTCCATGTTTACGTATAAGTTCAAGTCAGGATTGAACAAATTTTTTCTTGTACAAAAGAATTCAACCTTGAAATATGTTGACCAGCAACTATATGTTTTTCTTTTCACAGTTGTTTTTTGAAAAGAATGAGAGAGAAAGAAATAGTGAGGCCATACTGAGATTCAAGTGCTATAACAGATATGCCTCGGATGACCCTTTCAGGTCTTCAGACCAGTGCGAAACTGCCAAGTTATATGAGGAAGAAACCAGACCATTTCAAGTAATGAAAGAAAAATGTGCCTCATGTAAAGTCAGTGTGAGTATTTTAAAACATTATTTAATTTAATAATTGATTTTTACAGACCTTGAACTGCTTTTGATTGACTGGGCACTGCAATTTTAGAACCTTGGGCACTAAGGCACCTAGAGAACTTGTTCACCTCTTGGCTTCCTTGTCAAAGCCCTCCCCAGTGTGCACAGTTGTTCCACCAGATGATTCTGTGCACCATCTGATAAAGGAGCTAGTGGCAAAGGACATCAAGACATCACCAACGGAAATGAAACGTCTGCAGTCTTCTGTGCCTGTTATTTTCCCTTGTGAAAGACCTCAAGCTACCAGTCTTTTCAAACTCTGCATTGGCGGTCACATAGGTAGCTCGACAGCAATTTCAGAGCCCTTTCTTTGGAGCAATATATATTACTTCGGATGACGCTGGCTAACATTCAACACTTACTTGGTCATTCAATTTTGATGTTTAGACAGAGTATCGGGTGGTGCATGTGGACAAGATAACGAAAAACCAGTACAATGAGATCTTCATTAGAAAGGTTCTTTTACCTGAGGTAAGTTGGCGCTTACAAGCGAAAAAAAATCGACTGAAAAGCACACCAGGTTTTTAAAACTCACGTTGTAAAAGAGTTACAAGGCTGGCGGAGCAGAGGGGATAGGGGGAACTTGAGCCCCACCAACTTTGAAACGAAATCCACACATTTTCTTCTACAAGTTCCAGTATTAATTTCTTAAAATAATGAACAAGCTCCAGCAATCGCAATGACGCTCCACCGGTCCTGTGTCACAAGTTGTTATACTTATTCAGTGATGAACACTGGTCAAAGAAAATGCGGTCAAAAATTGTGCATGTCGTTCTGAAAATCGTTCAAACTGTGGGCCTTGAGCCTTCTTGGCCAATGATAGAGCAAAAGAAACCAAGCGCCAGTTTTATAATTTACAGTAGTTTTACTGTTCTTTGTCTAGTTCTTACGCGAACTGATACATACTTAACGTAATTTGTAAGGTATTGCACTAATGATTGGCCGTATGTTTACAGGTACTCGTATGGATCATACACAAAAAATGTAAAGTGTCAAGGCACTATGCAGAAATGCTCCTACAAGAACTAAAAGAACAGACCGAAACACAAGCCTCGAAAAGGGGGGGTATGATAAAGAACTATGTATAATAATGACCATTGTTGTAGTTAAAATACTGAATATCAAACCAATTGTTTGCCAATTAAATGAATGACCAATGTATAGATCTTGCATTCTCCACAACTGTCGAAACTGAAGAGGTACACCTTCGCCATTGCTCAAAATCAGTTACACAACACCTCTGCTGACGATAGAGTCTGGCGTTTTCGTGATGTGTCAAACTCTATACTTGCACTATCTATTCTACGAAATGATTTTCAGAACCAGTTAAAAGTGAATGTTTGCCGTGAAAGTAGTTTTAGACTAAAACAGAGTGTTTTTGGATATGCCAAAATGATACAGAAAAGTTGTGCAAAATTGGTACAAGTATTTGTGCAAATTCCTGAACCTATTTCAAAGATTATTACCTTAAATAGGGTGTACAAAAAGCTTTATTAGGTTAATCTTTAAAAAAAAGTGTGCAAAGTTGAGCGCTTCCATATCGAAGTATGTTGCAGCATGGAATATGGAAAAACAATGTAACTCCACAATGGTCCACGATGAGTGGATTTGGTACAGCACCAATCACGTTACCAACAGCGCATTCATTTTTCTGTCCGTTTCCTTAAGCAGAAAGCGTTTCGTCCGCTACCTGCAAACTTTTCGCTTCAACAAAATTTTACAACCTATTGAGTTTAATTCAATATATATCTATTATGGCGTTTTTTGTTGCATACTTACCATATTTGACGAAAATGTTTTTAGTGAATCGGACGACAGACTTTACACGTGCACAAACGAAAAAAAGCCATCTGTGAAGGTGATATTGTACTTTGTAGCAAATTCATCTGTTACCAACTGTTTTTCAACCAGCAATTTTAGTTCATCTGACAATATAAGTCTTGACTTTACATGGTGCGTCACCGAAAATAGACTGAAGACAAGAGACTAATGTGATGCCTTTGTTCCCATCCAGTGGAATATATAACTCCACAATGGTCCACAGTGAGTTGATTTGGTACAGCACCAATCACGTTACCAACAGCGCATTCCTTTCTCTGTCCGTTTAGTTGAGCAAAAAGTGTTTCGTCCGCTACCTCGAAACGTTTTGCTTCAACATTGTCTATAATTTAATATATATCCATTATGGCGTGTTTTGGAGCATACTTACCATATTTGACGAAAACGTATTTAGTGAATGGAACGCTTACACAGCTCAAACGCAAAAAAATAATACATCTGTAAGTATGATATTGTACTTTGTAGCAAATTCATCTGTTACCAACTGTTTCTCAACCAGGAATTTTAACTCATCTGACAATACTCGTCACTGAATATACACCAAACACGAAATGCTGATTGTGATCTATTTGTTCCCATCCAGTGGTGTCCTCCGAAACTAAGCGAATCCGCTTTTCTCGCAATGTTTCAAACTCTATCTATGCTACAAAATGATGTGCAGAACTAGTGAACAGTAATTATTTGCCGCGAAAGTCTTTTTTAACTGAGTGTTTTTATACAAAAAAGTTGTGCGAAACTGGGACAAGTAACTTTTGTTCAAGTGAAAGGGCAGGTGTTAAAGCGGGTAACATTGAAACACTTACTGTATTTCTCCTGGCTGTTTCTAAGAGAAGAAGAACTGCTCTATGTCAAATAAAGCCAAACGAACAGTGTATTTTATATCTGCATTTTTTCGACGGTGTTTGATATTGCAAATTGCGTTTAGAGTCAACGTAAACTTGTAGGAATGAAACAACTGCAGTACGGAAAAAGAGCAGTAAAAATAACATCATACAGTTGTGACTAAGAACAGACTATGCTAAGAATAATAACAATAACAAAAGCTATAGTAACTTATCGGCACTTTGAAAACCATTTAGTTAACATCAGTTGAAGTCCGATAAA
Source organism: Umimayanthus chanpuru (assembly GCA_025448255.1). Taxonomy (NCBI): domain Eukaryota; kingdom Metazoa; phylum Cnidaria; class Anthozoa; order Zoantharia; family Parazoanthidae; genus Umimayanthus; species Umimayanthus chanpuru. Next base: position 4,664 of record JAOEJI011210668.1, read on the forward strand.
TAGCATAGCAATTCATTATAAATAATTAAAGATTCTAAATAATTTTGTAATTTTACAGTAAATATTGTAATATTACAATGCTTATTCTGTGAATATCTGAATGCGTACATTACTATAACATGTCGAATACAGATATTTTAATACATTTAAAAATATGCTAGAGTAATGTAAAGAAAGGATATGAAAGAAAATGCTATTAAAATGATTAAACATGCTAAATTTCACGTTCACACTTAAAATAATGGCAAGCATGGAGTGATCCGCAGGCATCAGGTGAGAAGTTTGATCTGACGTCATCAAGAAGTTTTTAAAAAATGATGGAAGAGGAATGGAAGATAGCTTTCTTTTAGAAAAAAAATTCAGGCGAATTGTTTACATGATGGTTATAAAGGATTTTTTTAGCGTTTTATAAACATGTGAATGAGATATTTTTCAAATTCACGTGTTTCTCACACGATTGCCACGTTTCCCTACAGAGCAGTAAAATAAATAATTGCAAATGCCTTCCCTTTTCACAAACAGATTGAAAATGTTTCGTCTGTTATTTGTGAAAGTATTTTCATAGTTGGCCTTCCGGGTCCGGGAGCATGATCCCCTGGAAATTTCGAAAAATCATATTCTCTGAAACGCCAATTTCGCGTATTTTTGTGAGTGTTGCCGAGTCATCTTACAACAGCATTGTTTGCAATAAGATTCGTGCTTGTCAGGAAAATCGAAATATTTCTGTGTCCCCAGAATTCACACAAATGCCTGATGATCCCATCCGAAGCTCATGGTCCCGATCTCCCGTTCCTGGGTGTGTCAAGGGATATCTCTGTACTCAGTCGAAACTATGTAGAATTTTGATCGCCCCCAAAAATCGCCTATAGTGTTCCATCCGTAAGTTAGGACTATAAGGAGGTATGTTGTTTGTTCTTATTCATTTAATTAATGAATCAAAGTGTGGAAAAGTTGAGTTTTTGTTTTATTTTCTTGAATGAATAATTTGTTAACGATAACAAGTTTGTAGACGACATTATGATATCACGTATTGCAATTTGGTTGTAAATTGACGAATCGAACAAGTTAGCAGGCTCAAAGGCATAAACCCAAATTTTTCATTTTATCCTAAAATTGATTTGGGACCGCTTTAGAAACGTCCACTGTTACTTTTGTGTTTTATAAAAATAAGTTACCTGATTATTGATGATTAAAGTGGAGGTTTTGAATTAACATTTCATGGTAACTGTTCCGCACATGAAACTGGATATGAAAACCGGTAAAAATATGAAGAAAAGAAAGATCTTATTTTTATAAAAGAGCACAACAGGGAGATTTTGCATATTTACAAACTAGTTCTGTTAAATATATATTATGTTCGAACATACCGGTAAAGTTCCCGCTATATATATATATATAATAAAGATTTAATTGACATAAACGTACATGGAAGACTGATATTTCATAGAGCTGACTGCTCAGCATTTAACGTCCACTGAGAACCCTCTGGTACCAAATCGATTTTAGAACGGCCCCCAACAGTATTACATGCCAATATTTTGTTTAGGATATAAGGAAACCTTTATGCGATCTCCTATCACCATCTCTACAGTTCACTTGCAAGAAAAAAAATTAAATAGAGATGATATTTGAAAAAACTATTATGTAATCAAAAGCCGTTTTTATAAGCGCAAACTTTACAACAACATTGAGGCTCAGGTTTAAACGGGAACAAGTACACTAAACTAGAGCCATTAAAACAGAAAAATGGAGGATTACAGTAATTGATAAACCCACGAATCACATCGATTTACTAAGAATGTGTTAGCCAAAACTAGTACAATTAATTTTAACTGTATGTTTATATTTCGTTTGGGTTAGAATATACATTATAATCGACGCAATCGGCAATCAGACAGTAAGGTGTTGACATTTGAGCTACTACGTAGATGCCAATATCACACAATAAACTTGTATCAACTCTGGCATATCTGGCATGCCAATCATATAAGAATTTGAGTGCTATTATAAGTGGAAAGTGACATGCAAAAACTGAATATAAAAATATCATTTACATGTATGATATAATTCGAGAATACAAAATCTTCAACTATTAAAAAGAAATATTTAGTATTTCTCTTGCTAAAATCCATCCTGACTCAGTGACTGTTCGTTTTGACTGAGCGTCAGCGTGATTTCTAAGCCAAACTAAAATCAATTTTTAAAACCTTCGATTAGTTCAACAATCAAATAAACCGAACACAGTTATCTTCTTTTTTAGTCAATTCTGAAACAAAACTATTTTTTGGAAGCGAATATGTCGCCCAATTTGCCTAACACGGATATTACAAACTCCTGATGTTGGCACTGTGCCTCAGCTTGTAATTTTAGGAGAGCTTCAAAAACCTTTTGGTCGCTCTCCTCGCACCTTTGCACTGATTCCTGTTGCGCTTTCATCAAATCAAGTATTTCCTGCTCCGTGCTGTCCGAACTCTGTCTGGTCATTTCACTGACTGCATCTTCACCATCTGTTTTTTGATCACCGGTCGAGAAACTGGCATTGGTATCGTCCAAATCATCATCTTTCAGAACATTTGTTTCTGTAATAAATCTTGGGTTTACTTTATTTGACGTAGCCATAAACTCATCGATGTCATCGTAATGTTTAAAGGTTTTCCTTTCTCATCCAGTGCGGTTGTTGTCACACACAGTTTTATATTATCAAAAAGTGCCCACCATTTTTCTTTTAACTGCATCAACGGCTCATCTGTCTTGGCGCCACTTTCCAAGCACATTTGTTGGAATTTTTTTAAGATTTGTCCCCAAATGGTTTTCTTTCCATAGCTGCTTTTTGTTGACTTAAGGGCATCATATAATTCTTTGTAGGCTGCTATAAGACACTTTTTTTTGACAACCGACCAGCTCTTACGCTTACTTCGTTCGTTGCTACCTGAGGAATCTTCACCCGAGCTGTTGGTGTCTCGTACTTGTTCCAAATGATAAAGGACGGAGTTACTGGGCCCAGCAAGAGGGTTCTGGTACATTGGGTAGGGATAGAATGGCGGGGGAGGAATTTGTGTTCTTCCAACATCGGGTAAAGGACTGCTGGCGGGGTTTTCTTGTGGCCTTGTTTGGTGGTTTCCAGCATGAAAAAATACCCGTTGTAAAGGGGATCTTCATTTTGACTAGTGTTTCTAAAAGTGCATAAACAGATTAAAATCAAATCGATTTTGGCCATTTACAGAGCTATTTTAAGAAAACAGAAAGACTACTCACAGTGACGTAAGAAATCCTGCCATTGCGCATTGAAAATGAGTGGAAAATTAGGTGAGCAATTCAAAAGTCAACTTGAAAATGACAGCATGCGGTTTTGCTCTGCATCATGATTGGCCAAACCACCTCGGGGAGCAGATAAACCATACCTTTCAGTTCAGGAACTGTCATGGGAAATTCTTTTGTTCTTTTTGACGTATCCGTGGAAATTACCCGTGGGCAATTTCACTTTGGGAAAATTAGTTACACACAAAAATTGGCTTTCCTGTGGGCAAACACCAGCAGGGTGTCAAGCGGCATGGTTGCTCAAAAATATAGGAAAATAGGAATTTCTAGGTAAAACAAATAGGAAAAAATAGGAAAATTTGTACAAAAAATAGGAAAAAATAGGAGTTCCAACAGTACAACAGTAGTTTCATAGGCAACACACAGGTTCCCCGTACCCCTATAGCTTACCGTAAATGATCTAATTAATGCCCTGGGCGTTTATTTAATTTTGGCGTCTATTGGAGAGAGGCATATATTTTTTACAAACGATAGCTTTACGTTTCTTACATAACGCCTTCCATTTCTTGCACATACGTACGCACAAGAATGCCAACAAAACTATCTGCGATTAGTGCAGTTCAGTTAACTAAACAAGGTCAACTTTGATAGTTCCCATAGTCGCTGCAACAGTTTGCAATGAGTAAAAAAAAATCAAAATTTTTCAACTTTCGTAGCTCTTAAAGTTTAAAGTATTGTTATGGAACAGGTTTTTTTAGTAATATCTGATAAACGCCCCATTTAGGGGCAAGTGTTTATTAGATCGGGGCGTTTAATTTGACCTGGGTATCTATTAGATACGAGGCGTTTAATAGAGTGGGCGTCAATTCAATCATTTACGGTACTCACCAAATACACAACTTTAGTCCAACAACTTGCATGTGAAACAAAGTTTTTTCATTGATTTATGCATGATGCTCTTCGGTTTGCCTATTTCATTTCTCAGTCTTTAACATTTTGAACAAAACACCAGTACCTACTGGAAACAAAACAAAATCTGGAACCAAAAAGTGATGCTCTTTGGATCAATATTCAACATAACACCAGCACCCACTGGGAACAAAACCAAAAATTTGAAATTGAATCAGTTTGCCGTTCTTTTTTTTGGATGGTGCAACCAATGTAATGCCTTTTCCAGCAACTTCTAGTTCTTCACGCTACTAATCTGTCTCTGTTTCTCCAGTACTTCTTCTAGCTTTAGCTTTGCTTTAGCTTTGCTTTGTCTTGCTTTCAATCATGAGGAATCTAGCCTCCAAAGCAGCTGTCGTAATTATTTTGTGGCGGTGCCCCTCAGGAAATCTGATTACCAAGGGGTCCAACTATGAAAGAAATAAGCACGTGGCTGCTTTGAAGGCTATGAGGAATGCTACTTTTGCACCTTTTGATTGGATTACAATACTACAAGATAAAAGAGCAGTATTCCGCGACTTGCGATTGGCTGTGCCATTTTAAATCATTTATTGCTTCCTGTAATTCCTATTATAATTAAGGACTTTTTTTCTGCCTCTCAATGACTTAGTCTCCTAACACAGTTTCTTTCTGTTGTTCTTTCCATCCTTTCTCCTCTTTGGTTTGCTTTGCTTTTTTGCTTGCTTTTTCTTCTCTTCAGCTTGTTGTTCTTCCAGCCACTGCCTGTAGTGTAGTGTAGTGTAAAGTGTGGGGAATATTATACAGCAGATGTAATCTGGGCGCCTGACAATTTGGGTTTCTCGGATTGTCTTTTTCTCTTCATCACAAAGCCTGAGTACAACTCCTCAACAGGAAGCACTCATCTGGGCTGCTTTGGATGGTTTTCCATTCCTTCACAATTACAATCCAACTCCTCCAAATACATCATACAGCAGGTCCTATTAGAACTAAATCATGCAATGTCTGTGTGCTGCTGCAAGCAGCGTTTCTTCGACCCCATTGCCTTGCATTACACTCTGCAAATTGTGCAGCACTGTAGTTGAACAGGGAACAAATGCCAAAACACATCTGATCAATGTCCTTTCCACCGATAGTTTACCCAAAGCTCTTTTGGGACGCATTGTTAACATGCATAAGGTTGCCAAGATCAAGTTAAACGGACTTCAAAGCAACATGACAAAATAACTAACAAGTTGCACAACACATGATTTGATTGGCTGATTAAATTAAAACAAACTTGCAACGGTAAAGTAAGCAATGATCACAACAAAATCTTTGTTGAGTGTGCTGTAAACAATGAACTAAATTAAATATAAATCAAATAAAAACAAACAAACAAATAACAAAAAAAGGCTGAAAATACTCAATAATTTAACTAACTGGCTCCAACAGTCAAAAAAATTGTAAAAATAAGTTTTCTTGTAAAAATAGGAGAAAACAGGAAGTGGCCAAAAAAAATGGAAAAAATAGGAAAAAATAGGAACTTGACATCCTGTTGTCATTTGAGAACCTTTGAGTTTTCGACATATTGAACCTTTGAGCCTTCAAACCTCTTGAATCTTTGAGCCTTTGAATCTTTGAGCCTTTGAATCTTTGAGCCTGAGCCTGAGCCAAATGAACCTCTTTTTGAATTCTTTACATTGAACATGTCATTATTTATATATTAGGATGGTAAACATATATCGGTTGTGATACACTGAAGGCACACATATTTTCTTTAGACTGCATCATTTAAACGATTGTATGGTTTTACTTTAGGACCAATCCAGACCTCAGTCCAGCGTCTCCGTTGTTCCAGTTGTGACACCATTTTCAGTGTGCTAGATCCTGCAATAATTAAGCAATACCCAGGTACTTTAGATTGTATCTTATATGTAATTTGTTTTATTGGAGAACAATATTTTTGCAGTTTATTTATTTAAAAGTACTACAACTTTTTCATATTTCAGCTGGAGCATATTGCACTGTGCCATTATTGAGGTATGGCTACACCTTTATTGAGTTCTTTGAAAAACTGTACCAGCTCCACAGGGAAACGTACAAAGCGAACCTGGTCATTGATACAGCCCATAGAGACTGGATCATACATTACATGTTTCAGAAGCGCCAGGTTTGTTTTTATTGTTTCAGTATTAACAAGTTTATATGTACTATATCATTAATAGAGATCAGCTTGCTAATACATTTAGGGTAATTTATTTTAGCAATTTTGTCTTTCCAGTATACAGTATTTTTGTACAATAAGATATACCAAGTTAAGGGTTACAACATATATTTAACATACTTACATGTAAATTGGTTTTGGTAACTGTAACAATGTAAACAAGCACAGGGTGGGCCTTTTGCTTACACACACATACACATAATACAAACATATATAAATATATCATACCATGTATCATATTATAGTTAAAAGTAGGAGTTATTGCTGATTAAAACTTGTATATTAAGGACGTTTCAGCCTCTACTGTTACCTTCATTAGCTAAATGATATGGTGTCTTCTATTGTAATATATTATAATATAAAATGTGTTCAAAAGGTGCTAAAAATGTACCAAATAATAGAAGTTGATGCATGATGACATATTGAGAGATACAATGAAAAATATCTGAATATTTATAATTCTGGGAGGATCTTGCATATTCAACAAAGTGTGGTTGGAAAGTGAACACAAAGAATGGTTGTCAGAGGATAAAAGTGACAAACGAGGGACAAAACGTGCTGTATGCAACACATCTTTTGATCTCGGAAACATGGGCCTGAAGGCAGTTGACAATACTGTGTTGCTTAGACTGCATTCGGGATTTCATACAAAGGTTTTCATGAACTGAAAAGTGCACTGAGTTCCTACATGTAAGATGAGACAATATATTAAAATACTCTTAACTCCTGAATAAGCATACAGGGCAAAACAGTAGTATAGGGTGGACAATACATGAAAAACTTAATAGTAGTATAGGGCAGAAGAATAGTATAGGGTGGAAACATCTCGAAGAGTCAATAGTAGTATAGGGTGGAATAATAGAACAGGGTGAAAATATTGCATTTTAGTTTAAATAATCTTCGTGGCAACCTGGCTTTCAAAGTTCCCCTCACATTGATGCCATTCAAACAGTGCCTGTCGCAATTCTGGCACAGTTGGCTTTCGTCCTGCTCCAGGCTCTCTAAATTTTTTCTTGCTGTTACTTCTACCTCATCACCCAATTTAATTTTCTCATAGCACCAGGTGGCCAACAATACTTATGAACTCATGTATTGAGTCGATGCAATATAATAAATGTTTATCTTTACGACACGAAATAGTTATACCCAAGAGAGAATAAATAAAGTTTACACTGTAATGAGGGACTGGGAACGAACTAGTTTCCCATCAGCCTTTTAAGACCGACTGTGGTCACCATCTTGTTTATCTAAGAACATAGGCTAGCTTTTGTCTTCTCGTTTAGCACCTACAGTAGCTATTACAACACTGTGCAGTTAAATTTTTAGACAATTAACATTTGGGAAGTTTAAAATTTTTGGTTAGTTTTGTTTTTGGATGTATTTTTGTCTGAACTAAAAATGGTCCGAAATTTTTTTGTGAGTAATGTATACAGCTATGTATGTTATATAGATGTGTATATAATTGTCAGTCTATATTATATTTTTAAAAATAATTTTTTAGTATCAACCAAATTAGGTGGATAGCACT
>JAOEJI011211779.1:0-12552 GCA_025448255.1 Umimayanthus chanpuru
AATGGTTAATTCATTATTGTAACTTCGTTCTTCAATTGTTCCTGTTTCTTAATATAAACCGGCGGAAGAAAAACTTGAGCGTGACTTTCGTTCATAGATTTGTCCTTATAGGGTTATAGGGGAGAAAAACGTGTAAAATGTGCGAGTTCGCCATGATACAAGATTTTGAAGTGCTGCACCTTGTATACTCCACAGTGTAACTCACCGCCTGCTAACACAACAGACCATTATAAAGTCTTGCATGTCGTTAGAAAACTTAAAATTTGCACTTTTTATATACAGCAAATATAATAGAAAGAGCAAGTGGAAGTTCGTTAGCAGAGGAAATTTGGATAACTTACCTCAACTGAATTGTGACAATGATGAAGTTATGAAAAATAGACACGTTTATCCTTTCAGCCCCAGCTAGTTTATCCGTATGTAAGTTCTCTCTATATTATCCACACAAAATCAGTTGTTTGGTAATGAGAATAAAGTAAATAATCATACACAGCAACTTATCAGCATTCTCCCAACCTGTTTACAAGGAAACCTGATAGAGACAGTTTAGGAGAATTCAGCATTATGTCATATGGTGTGTTTGGGTCTGTGAGGGTTAAGAAAGAATGTATCTCAGAATTCGTGTGGACGTGTATGGTGGCCTGGGGCTGCCATAGCGAAAATTGCGATTTTGACAACTTTTTCTTCTTTTTTTTTTTCAAATTAAAATTAAATTATATTAAAATATATTAAAAATAATTTGTAAACATTTTTAAAAATATAATAAATAAAATAAAATATTTTAAAGTAACGTCTCAAAGAGAGGATTCATTGCAAACCCAATAAAATGATTGGACTGAGACTTCTTGCATTTGCAACCAGTCTTAAAAAAAACACAGGTACTCAGGAAGGTCTTACATCTCCCTTGTATCCAAAAAATTGATAAACTCACTTTGTGTTCTGCTCTGATCAGTTTTACTTATTTCTCCCAGGCTTGATCGATCGGCAAGTTGCGCGGCCTGGTTTTGTTGGACTGGGTACAACAGTCGTCGGCGCGATCTCGGTTTTGCAGGTTTGAGTGCCAGAATAAGGATATCGGTAACGATCCGTCGATCTCCGAACGACTTTCGTGCGCAGATCCACTTAATGTACGCTTATACACTTAAGCCCGGTTCACACTTGTGAAATAAGAACAAGAACAAGCATAAGAAATTTAAATAACAAAGGAAAAGGCAAAGGAACGAAGATGTGAGCTTGTTCCATCTCATCGCACACTTGGTATTCTTTTGTCTTTGCCTTTGTAATTTAAATTTAGTCTCTCGACGTTCTATCGGGGGACTTAAAAGAACCCACACATTTGTCGATAAGGGTAGGCTAATACCGGTGTTGTGGACTGTTAACTGAGGGCACAACTTAATGTCTCAGACAAAAAACCATTGTGAACGGTTTATAGCAGTCTGGCTAAGACCCTCAACCACCGAACCTTGCATTTGTTGTAAACAGGTTGCTGAAAAGCCCCGCGGGGAGCACCTGAAAAAATGTATGTAAGTATGTAAATTTCTTATGATTGTGCTTATTCGGATTCTTATTTCACAAGTGTGAACTAAGCTTTAGAATACGCTTGTCCACATAGAGTGTACACTTGTTTACACAAAGTACACTTGGCAACTTGGTGTACAATACACTTGTCAATAAAAGGTTCACCGCCCCTTCCACCTCTATTCCTACGGTCGTGCCCTTGTCCACAAAAGGTACACCCGTTTACACAGAATACACTTGTCTGCATTTGTGTAAATTGACCGATGGCTTAGTTGATGCTCGTACACAGTGTAATATCTAAATTTTAGTACCATGTGATTTTTTTGCATTGCGTACATTTCAAAACTTTGAATAAACTATCGAAGTATTTGCAGTTCCACATGTAGCAGCTGCTCAGCATATTATTAAAGGTACATGTTGCGGTTAGCGTTCCCGTTTGTGTCAGGTAACCGCACGGGCAGTCGTGTCTTTCTCGAAATTTAGATGCACGCCCGTGCCCTTCAAAAAGCACGTGAAAATTGCCAGCCATGTTCTAAATGTACACAAAACATCTTTACCGAACCAGCTTCAATATTGACGTGACATATCCAGAGTATCTATAAACATTTATAATATTATATTCTCAGGTTTTGTGTACCACGAAAGATATTTTTTTGTATAGGCCACAACAAGCGCACCAAAAGAATTAGGAGGGAGGGGGGAAAGAGTTTTTCTCGTACTGTGAAAGGTAGGAAAGAGAGCCTGTCAATCATGTCAGCATGTATATGTTGGAATTCCTAAGTTTTTCTGTATTAAATATTGGATTTAGAGCGTTTTCACTCAATCCCAAAAGACATAATAGACAAAGAAAAGGGCGGTTATGTTGGTGTACCAAACAATAGCTGGTGATTAATATTCTGTTGTTATCAATTGTTAAAAGTACACCGACATGGCGGCCATGATGTCAGGTGAAAACGCTCTATACCAGATCCATAGAAATAGTGCCTAGTGTCACATTGGGATTTTATGTTGTTTTTCTCAGAGGGACTCGCTTGGCATGTGAAAATCTTTTTTTTGTGTGTCTATTTTTTAATCTTCTCTTAATTTTTTGATTCTTTCGATTATTAAGAACGGTCACAACTGATATTAGACATAAGAATAAGTACAAAGGTTACTTACTCTAAACCGCTAATATTAAACAGTAGAAGCAACTTTACAAAGGTACCTGTGCAAAACCACGCCAACTCCTTGTTACCGAAAGAAAGGGTCAAGATTAGCTTGCCGAAATAAATTAAACCCTTGTTGTTGAGCAAAAGTGTAAGATCGACATGCCAGTTATATAGCAAAAAAGTCCATTAAAACTCCCGTTACTATAGTGTATCCCTACATTTGGAAGTTGGAAGTTACCTCATTTAGCTACACTAAAATTTTGGGAACCTAACATCTTCCATCATACACTACATTTTCCAACGTTTGAAAAAGCTGTGTCTTTTAGTATCTTGGAAATGCAACATCTTAATATGTTGGATATCTTACATAACATAGAGTTTTTTAATGTTTTCCATCGTTTTACAACTTTTTCTACTAACTTTTGGCAACATCTTCCAACACTTTACATCATTTCAAATGTCATAGAGTGTTTGCAAAGGCGGGTCGACAAGCGGAATCATTCCAGTTGGTTCACGTTGCCTGCATAAAAATGATTGTTTCGTTTTGAGATATATAGTGGTTAAATCTTTTGAATATTTCCATCCAAACGACCGTTAATAAATTTATGGTAACTCGCACTTGAACCGCTTCAAAATGGATGCTTATTCGACCTTCTTGCTGGATTTTGACCTCGACAATACAAACTTTGCCCGATGTTTTCGGCTGAACTTTTGGGAAATTTATCTGCCTTTTGTGTCGCGGAGTGTCAAAGCAAGGGAACCCGATTAAGAATAAAAAATCCTTTCCATGAACGAGTGTGGGTTAAATTCGTCAAGCCCATCGACTTTCCTTTTCATTTGGTAGGGGAGAAATAAGGGTCTAAAAACCGTCGAAATGTCTTTAAATTTCTACCAGGGAACAACAACGACACATACAACACTTCAAGTAAGCCTCAGAGTTTATTTGATTTAGTAGTTACAGAGATATCGGCCAAAGTCAAAATTACCATACAAAGTCGTGCAGTTTGCTGGGTATTGAGCCTATGAGCTGAACTGCCTGGGAAGTTTTGAACACAGCTCGCAGGCTAGGAGTGACGCCTATTGGAAGATGAATGATTTTCCATACCCAGTTGGAAGATTTTCAAAAACATCCTTCCCATACAAAAACTCATACAAGGCAGTTAACTGTTGTTTTTTCAAATTTTTAAACTTCCTACAAACTCTACCAACCTGCAGAAGTAAACAAATCTCTGTCGAAAGAAGTTTTTGTTGCTGATGCTCTTTCATAATTTATTTTAATTTAACTTTAACTAGCTTTGTAACCAATCAGAACGCGCCCCCGAAAGTCGGGGCTGGACATATTAATTGGATGGAATCGCAGACGCTTGTTTTCTTTCGTCTGGGGACCTGAGCCTAGCGGGAGAAAAGGCGTCTGCTTTTGCCAATGTGAAAATAATGAAGATCAGATGTTGTTTTGAGAAGTTTCTTTGATTTACTAAACAATTGAATCGGTGTGTATTGTATCAACCTCTCCCAAATTCAGCCAATTAATTATCGATTGACTTGAGATAGATAATGATAGATAGTTTGTTCAACTCCAATTTATATTAAAAATGTTTTAAAATAGTATCTAATTAAATTCATGCCGTCACTTTGTTTCTCTTCAGGTACAAAAGTAAGGAAAATTAGACTGCTTTCTCGAACATGTCTATAAACCTGCCCAAAACCCTTACTAAAATTTGGTTATGTACTAAAGTATTTATATGAGGTTTTTAAGTTTGGAATGTAATTAATATACAGTGGGCTATCGCGGATATAGAGAGGTTTTATATAGATAGAAAACATTTATTTTTGAGCAAGATATTAGTTTACTCAGTAGTTATCATTACTATGGAACGCCAAGCATGACAAAAATTTAAAACAACAGTATATAGGTTCTTTTGCGAATATATATAGCGAAATCTCGACAAGACATGTGATACAGATGTTTAAATCCCTGTATATATATGACGGAAGCTTAAAACATCTCTTATATATAGGTCGACGGAATCACATATATAGATTGAATGTTTACGCACATATATAGGTTGACATTATCGATTGCCTTTTGGGTATCGATTTCCCGAAATAAAATAAGCCTCGCGGGTATTTCGGGATCAATCTTGCATGCAGTATAGTAGGTGTACGATATGTTGGTGTGCGATGTTGACATGATGGAGACTGCATATCTTGACGGGTTTTTTGATGGAATTCCTGCTATTATTGCACAAGCTCGTCGACATTTGAACGATGCCGAGGGGTGGGGTGGAACGGATCATTCGATCACTAAGGGATCGAATAGACGGGTCATTTGGTCATGAAGGTTGAGTGGGACGGACAATTTGATCATCTGGTATGGGGTGGGTCGGATTGTTTGATTATAAGAGATGAGATGGGACGGCTATTTGATAGTAAGGGATGAATGGGTCGGATGATTTGATCGTGAAGGATAGGTGGGATGAGTTATTTGATTATGAGGGATGGGTTGAGACGGATCATTCGATCATGAAGGTTGTGTGGGAAAAATAATTTGATCATCTGGCTTCTGGTGGGTTGGATCATTTGATCATAAGGTTGGTGTAGGACGGTTATTTGATAATAAAAAGGGCCTGAATGGGAGTAGCCAGGTCTCAGTAATCAATTAATTTTTTGGCCGATTCTCAGTAATCAGTTAATTTTTTAGCCAATTCTCAGTAATCAATTAGATTTTTTGATATCCATCTTCCGCAATCAGCCAAAATTATCCTCAAATCTCATGTAATTTGTTAAAATATTAGGTGATTCTCAGTTATCAGTTAACCCTATTAAGACCCTCAGTAAAACTTTGGTGGGACAGATGATTTGATCATGAGGGATGGAGTTGGACGGATCATTCAATCATGAAGGTTGGTTGGGGCGGACACTATGATAATCTGGGATGGGGTGGGTCGGATCGTTTGATCATAAAGTATAGGGTGGGACGGTTATTTGATAATAAGGGACGGGTTGGACGGATTATTTGATCATGATGAATGGGTGGGAAGGATGATTTGATCATAAGGAGTGGGTGGGATGGATGCTTTGGTCATGAGGAGTGGGTGGGATGGATGCTTTGATCATGACGCGTGGGTGGGATGGATGATTTGATCATGAGGAGTGGGTGGGATGGATGATTTGATCATAAGGAGTGGGTGGGATGGATGATTTGATCATGAGGGATGGGTGGGGTAGATTAATTGATCATAAGGGATGGGTGAGACTTATCATTTGGTCGTGAGGGATGGGATCGGACGGGTCATTTGATCGCAAGGGATGGATTGGGACCTATCGTTGGATCGTGATGGGTGCAAGCGACGGATCATTTGATTATGAGGGTAATAAAATCAGAAAGATTATTTGATCATGAAATGGGTTGGACGGATCATTTGATCACGAAGGATGGGATTGACTGGATCATTTGATCATGAGGTATGGTTGGAAAGGATCGATTGATTATGATGGATGGGTTGGGACATATCACTAGATCACAAGATGTGTATTGGGACGGAGCATCTCATTAAAAGGATTGGTCGGAACACTTTATTTGATCATGAGGGATGGAGTGGGACCTATCGTTTGATCACGATTGATGCGTTGGACGGATTCTTTGATAATGATCATGAGCTGAGAGTTGGGACGGATCATTTGATTATGAGTGCTGGAAGCGACGGATCATTTCATCAAGAAAGATTGGGTTGGTGGATAATTTGATCACGAATGACTGGGTTGGACGAATTATTTGATCAAGTTGCTTGTGGTAGTATGGATCATTTGATAGATCATTTCAAGGACGCTAACCAATTTTTTTTATACTTGGCCTAGACATCATACAACGATACATGGTTCCAAGTTCCTATGAATTTACAGTTCAGTTTATTCAAGACTCATACTTTCCCTTAGTTTCAAAGATTGCTTTATTTGTCTCCTTGGCCTTGTAGCCAAGCATGGTGAAAGGAATTGTCTCAATGGCGACTCGGGAGTGAACTCAGATCTGCTGTTCTGCTGTAACTGCAGGCTCACCATTTCCGTCCATCATGTTTGGACCTGGATCTGGCGTCTGATGGGTTCTATTTGTCTTGACAGTTTCAGTGGCGGGTATCAACTAGATAGGACTTTGGTGTCCCTACTGTACCGATAGCAACACCGGTTGTGTCCTTGTCCCTGACACAAACGGGTGCATCTGGCTCAAGTGTGACAGTTGGTGGCTTAGGTGTCGCTGGTTGAAATTTTCAACTTGCTTGGCTTTATGTCAGCCTCCCTTGCTTTCAACTTTCCAATGTCAGGCCATTTTTCGGTCAGGTTATTGTGAAATGTTTGGACTGAGGTTCGGAGCCTCCTCCCTATGAGCAGTTCAGCTGGCAAAACTCCACAGGCTAGATGGTGGATCTGTATGCTAGTAATGCCTTTGTTGGGCCTTTCTCCTTTTTCAGAATTAACTTGACAGTTCTTACTGCACGCTCCACCTTGCCATTTGCTTGTGGGATTTTTTTGGCTAGTTGTGTTGTGGTAAAATCCCCATTCTTTAGCAAACTGAGCAGATTCTGCAGAGTTAAACTGCAGTCCATTTTCAGACCTCCTTTGCTCAAGCATCCGATGGCGGGCAAAAATTGCTTTCAAAACTCCTACAATGTCCCTGGACTGGGTTAATTTGTTTAAGTTAATGACTTCCACATATCTTGAGAAGTAGTCCACCACTAACAACTAGACCGCATTTCCAAGCTGGAACAGATCAGCTGCAATTAGTTGCCATGGTCGCTGCGGACTTGCTGTCGGGATCAGTTGTTTCTGCCGTTTTCTCTGTGTCTAGCACAGATCTGGCAATTTTCAACCATACTCTTGATTTGTGTGATCGTACCAGGCCACCCTACAGAGGTCTTTGCTATCCCCAGGTGTCCATCAAGCACTCGGTTAAGGATATCCAGTCGCATGGATAATGGGACGACTAAGCTTGAAGATTTGATAAGTACACCTTGCACTAGGTGATCTCTTCCCTGCCTGACCAGAAGGGCTTTATGGCATCATGCAACATAAATGTCTCTGGCCAACCTTCTTGGCAATAACTCTTAATCTTTGTACAGACTTCGTCTTCATCTTTTGTTTCTCTGACCTGCTGTAGTTTGGTATAGTAATGGAAGTGCGTCAATGACACTTGCTTTTTAGATACTCATCAGGAATTGTGGCTTGTCCACTGTGGTTGTCTGACTGCACTCTGGACAGAGCATCTAGTGTGTAGAGTGCTCTTTGCCTGACACATGTGCCGGTTTCTTGATGTGAAAACGCATGAGACGCATCCTAATCTCTGGAATTTTGGGGGAGTATGGTCTAACGCGTGCTGAGTTAACAGTGGCACCAACGGCTTGTGGTCTGTCTCAGCTTTGATTGACTTGCCAATAACATAGTCATTGCAACATTCGCAGGCCCATGTGAGCGCTAATGCTTCTTTATCGATAGTGGCGTACCTGCTTTCAGTCAGTGTCAGTGATCTCGTTATGAACGTTATTGGTCTCCAAGTTGAACCAGGTTGCTTCTGCATCAATACTCTTCCCAACCCATATGAGGAGGCCTCGGCAGTTATCTTTGTCTCCTTGTTTGGATCGTACAAGGCAAGAACAGGCATTGTCGTCAATTCAGTATTGATTTCCTCAAATGCTTCGGCCTGTGCTGGTCCCCATATCATTACACAGTCTTTCTGCAACAATTCTGTCAGAGGCTCAGTCTTGTTGGCTAAGTGATCGGTAAACTTACTCAGTTGGTTCACCATTCCTGTGTATTTCTCGGTGAAGACAAATTTGTGATTGTTGCTATCTTCTTAGGATCATCTTCAACACCGTCAGCATCAATGCTATGGCTTAGAAATACACTGCGTCTAATCTCCGGCCATGCTCATCGTGTGTTGCACCATAAATCAACACGTCGTCAATGTTACACTCGACACCCTCGAGGCCTTCAAAAATTCTATTCACTGCCTTCTGGAATTTATCAGATCCGGAGCTCATTCCATATGGTAAAACCTTGAAGCAGTACCGACCCCATAGCGTTATGATTGTGGTCATGAGTTCTTTGATCCCTCAGATAATTTGATCTGCAAAAATCCTGAGATGGCATCAAGCTTGGTGAAATATTTAGCTTCTGCTACAGTTGGGTTGGGACGGGTTATTGAACAAGAGGGATGGCTTGGGACGGACCTTTTGATTAAGAGGGATGAGTTGAGTTGAATTGTTTCATCATGAGGGGTACGTGGGACAGATCATATCACAGAATGAATGGGAGGGATTGATCGTTTGATCAAACGGGATGGGTGGGACTGATCATCTGATCATAATAGATGGAATGGAACGGATCATTTGTTCTTGAGGAATGAGTGGGACTGATCATTTGATCTTGGCGGATGGGTTGATTGATCATTTGATCACGAGGGACAGGTTGAGACGGATCATTTGGTCATGAATGATGGATTGGGACAGATTATTTGATTATGAGGAGCGGGTGGGCTGATTATCTGATCATAAAAGATAGGGTGGGACGGATCACTTGTTCTTGAGGTGTGCTGTTAGACGGATCATTTGATCATGTGGGATAGGTTGAGACGAATCATTTTGGTCATAAAGGATGGATTGGAACGGATCATTTGATCATGAGGGGCGGGTTGCCTGATCATCTGATAATGATAGATGGGGTGGAACAGATCATTTGTTTTTGAGATGTGCAGTGGAACGGATCATTTGATCATGAGGTATGGGCTGAGACGGATCATTTGATTATGATAGATGGGGTGGGACGGATCATTTGTTCATGAGGTGTGCAGTGGGACTGATCATTTGATCATGAGGGATGGGTGGGACCGATCATTTGATCAAGTAGTGGGACAGATCATTTGATCATGAACGATGGTTTGAGACGGACCATTTGATCATGAGGGATGGATGAGACCGATCATCTGTTCATGATAGATGGGGTGAGACGATCATTTGTTCTTGAGGTGTGCGGTGGGACGGATCATTTGATCATAAGGTTGTACGGATTATTTGATCATGAAGGATGGGTTGAGACGGATCATTTGATCATAAGGGGTGGGTGGTACTGATCATTTGATTATGATAGATGAGGTGGGACGGATTATTTGTTCTTGTAGTGTGCTGTGAAACTGATCAATTGATAATGAGGGATGGGTGGGCTGATCATCTGTTCATGATAGATTGGGTGGAACGGATTGCTTGATCATGAGGGATGGGTGGGGCTGATCAGTTGTTCTAATATGGATGTGTTGTTTATAATATTTTTAATTAATATTTTAGTGTTTCCAATTTCACACCTTTTAACATTGGTAATCTTTACAATTGTAATGATGTAGTGATTTTAAATTTCTATTTCATATATCCTGTAACGCAGAATTTTATATTTTTATATATACAAGGCTAACGTTGATACCAGTCATTTTGCTAGACTGAAGTGATTACCCTGTTTAAATAGAGGCGTCTTATCTTATCTTATCTTATCTTATCTTACCTTATCTTAGCTTATCTTCTTGAGGTGTGCGGTTGGACGGATCATTTCATTAAAAGGATTTGTTTGGATAGTTTCTTTGAACAGGACGGATGGGTTGAGACGGATGATTTGATCATGAGGGGTGGACGCGACGGATCATTTGATCATGAGGGATGTGTGGGACAATACATCTGATCATGATGTACTGGGTGGGACGGATGATTTGATAAATAGGTTTGCGGTGGGACGGATCATTTCATTAAATTATGGGTTGGGACGGTTTATTTGATCATGGGAGATGAGGCAGGGCCTATCATTTGCTCGTGATGGATGGGTGGGATTGACCATTTGTTAATGAAGGGATGGATGGGTTGGATGCGATCTTTTGATCATAGTTGATGGGACGAACTATTTGGTCATGAAGGATGGGTTGGGACGGATGATTTGATCCTGAGGGATTTGGTGGAACGCATCACTTTATCATGGGATTTAAGGTGGGGGAACATTTGATCATGGGGTTTGGCTGGGACAGATCATTTGATCATTGGGGGTTGTGATGGGACTGATCATTTGATCATGAGGGACGGGGAGGAAATAAATGAGTGGGACTGATCTCTATAAAAATGATTGTCACCGCTACGGAACGGGAGATTGATTGATAAAAGGGTAAATCATATATAAGCAAACAATACAAATTGAGAACATCTCTTGCAAGGGAAAACGTTCCATCACCAGCAACAGGATGGAAATTTAATGCAAGTATGTTACCTACAATCGGACAGGAACACATCGATGCCTATCAGTCAGCAAGGAGACAGGGAAGAAAAAGACAGTACAAGAAGGGCCAACGCATGTTTCTGTCTCGTAGGATGAAGTCAATAAAAGTTTTGAAACAAGGAGAATCTGAGTTATTCGTGAAGATAAGCGTGTTTTAAAAAGAGTTTCACGGCTGAGATAACTCGTTCAGTAACATGTTCAGTTTGAGCAAAACACGCCAAAAAGGGCACACTGTGAGTGTGCATGAGAAAAATGTAGTCTCTGCTACCACGCTATACTTGTACTTCTCCAATCAAAGCACTTCACTAATTATAACGGCTTCTTACTTGCCTTGACCTGTACTTAAAGACTACAAACATGGCACCGTCCAAGGACAGAAAAAATATCAAATACTAAATTACAACTGCATCACATGTTCACGCGTTCTGCAAGAAAAGATGTTACAGGAAGGAGGCTAATAAAGAAAGTGCAGGCACCGCCAGTGATTGGTACAGTGGTGGACAAGAGTGACTGGCTAAAAGGAGATGTTTCTTGTATACGTTCAAGTGTTGAAAAAGGATTGTCAGAAATTGATAAAGATAACTCTAATCACTTTTTGAAAACGTTAGCCAAGTACAAAATAAAAATCTGGTCTGTATTTGCATCTGTCTTACCAAAATGGTCCAAAATGCTTACCTTTGCAAAATAATAAGCAATGAACAGGACTATGCAAAGCACTCGCATGGGTACCACAAATCAATCCTTATCCCAAGGTTCAATGAAACAAATGAAGATATCTGGCGCTCTGTGATGGATCCAAAATTGAATATGGACACAGATGCCGATTCTGGTCCAGCTACTACCTCTAAGAACCAATTTTATGAGGGTGCGTTCTCCAAGAAGAACACTGAAGCAGTGAAGAAATTATTTTCTGAATCAAATTGCAGAGGCCATCACTGTCAACATTCCAAAACATGAGGAGGTGAAACTTTGTGCTACCAACTACATTAAGGTCAATCAAGGAACTAAAGAATGGGTATCTACTAGACTAGGCAGAATTATTGCAAGCAAATTATCTGCATTACTGCGACTATATTGTCACAAAGAATTCAATGATACCTGGTTTCGTATAAATAAGAAACTGGATGAGAGATTATATAAACCCAAGAAATTCAAGAACTTCGAAAGCGGTAGGATTTTTGAAAAAGCATCCATAGGACAATTATCCAACGATGTGTCAGGTAATTAAATCAATTGTTATTGCTAACAAAATATAATAATAATAATACTAATAATAATAACGGTTCTTATCACACATTTTGCAGAGCCTCAATGCGTTTACAAATATAAGTAAAAACAATTAAATATAACTACAATTATTAACTATATATATAACTATATAATAAAATATCAGTTAAAACAATAATCAATGTGTAACTATATAGCAAAATAAGAGTTAAGAAGATTCTCATCATAAGAAAGCTTCTTTAAACAAAAATGTTTTAAGACCGTTTTTAAAACTGTTAAGGGTGTGTGTTTCACGTAAAATGTCCGGTAGTCTGTTCCAGTTTTTTGGTCCAGCTACAGAAAATGCCCTATCTCCGTAAGT
>JAOEJI011212890.1:0-20380 GCA_025448255.1 Umimayanthus chanpuru
TGGTGATCAGACAATGAATAGTACCCCCCTTTACAAAAGTCACCCCCCCCCACCCTTTGAAAAAAAAACTGGATATGCCCCTGCAACGCTTCAAGTATTGTTCTCCAAAAGTATTCATTTTTGACTTTTACGTAAAAATAGAAACTATCCCGATGACGTGATCTTCAAAGAAACAGTTTCGTTGCTTTCGGCATACGAATAGAACCGCTGTGAGAAGTCCCTAGGTAAACTCATTTCTACCCTAAGTTTTTTGTACAGCCTAGCGGGAAATCAATCTTTTAAAAGATAAGTTGGTTCCAAAACTTGACCAAAATATATATTGCAAACATCCTGGATGTGCCGATATTATTTGAAACTACAAGATTATTAAAGATGTGCCAGAAACTATGGTAACGGTGCTCATATCGTCTCGATATATTACAGAAACATCCAACACGCAAACAAAAACCTCAAATACATAACCTGAAAAGAAAAAGCTTCGCTTTCAGTTTAAAATAAATATAAAGACTTAAACTAAAATGATGAGAATCATGTTGAGTAAACAACAATAAAATCGCGAAACCCTGGTTGAATCATATACGACGTACGTCGTTAGGCAACCAAGTGTTCCGCTGACTGTCACAGCGGGCTCCATAGTAGAGGAAATCGAAAGGCCAAAAATTTAGGACTCCAAATCAGAAATGGCATTGTTTAACGTTTTTGCGGTTATGTTGCCACTTCATTTGTTGCTATGAAATTGAAGTAATCAAGATGCCCTTTGCGCACATCGAGTTCAATGATTTGGAGTTTTTCGAGCGCTGCGGAGGCGGTTCGTTCGGCTCAGTGTACCGCGCACGCTGGCTGTCCCAGGACCGGGAGGTCGCCGTAAAGAAATTACTCTCCTTGGAGAGCGAAGTAAGTTTCCATCAGTGAATGCTATAACCTTTAGGGGATGGGGTGTAGACAGAGTAATGGCATTCTAATTATTTAACTTAAGCCGAGACTTTCTTTCAAACAATCATCAAAATGTGATGAAGCATCAACAATGAATGTACTGCATGCTACTACATACTACTCATAGTCATACTACAGCTACTAGTACTACTACTACTGGTACTACTACCAGTACTACAACGGTAATTATTTAATTAATACATAATTAGCTGAACCCGGGTGTTCAAAGCTCGATAAGTGCTAATCATGAGTTAACTCTTTCTTAATAAATCCTGGAAAGTTAACCCAGGATTTAATAGAACTGATTGGGCTTTGAACAATCGGGCCATAAAGTAGTTTATTTTCAAGAGTGACCCTGCGAGTTCTATTTGATGGCCTATGCCTACATACAGACTAAATTACTCCATCATTTACTGTTAGCTGTCTGCAAAATATGCAAGTTACTTATTATTTATGTTCACAGTGGAATCTTTGCACTTTGCTGTTTCATAATTTATGTAATAGAGACCTAGGTCTAGGACCTTCACCTACAGTGTTCAGGTCTGACAATGGTGTCTCAGCAGCTGATCAATCAAACCTTGATTCTTCAGATATTGTCAAAAGGGAGACAGTAGAGAAACCCGGGATGTCAATGTGGAATTTCACAAAGCAGAAACAGCTAAAGTTTAGTGTCACAAAATGTGGCCTTGCCCTAATGCTATAGATGTGAAG
The DNA here is from genome assembly GCA_025448255.1 of Umimayanthus chanpuru. Classification (NCBI taxonomy): domain Eukaryota; kingdom Metazoa; phylum Cnidaria; class Anthozoa; order Zoantharia; family Parazoanthidae; genus Umimayanthus; species Umimayanthus chanpuru. The sequence continues at coordinate 1,645 of JAOEJI011212890.1, forward strand.
GAATGTGAACTGTATGACTGACCTAACAGTAACACTAATTCTAAAGATGACTTTCACACTGATTGTCGAAACGTCAGTCACAACCAAAAATAGTAGGACTATATTCAGCCCAACTGATCAACCAACTATAAATGTTGACTCCCTATTGTAGGTTCAGACCTTTCATTATACTGTACTGTATATACTCGTGTATAATGCACACTTTTTTCTCAGAATGTTTTCCTCTAAAATCGAGATGCACATTATACACAGAACCTTTTGTTTTCATATGAAGTAATTTGCACAACAACACAAAAAATACAAAGTAGAACAACTCCCAATTTTATGGAACAAGTAAAAATAAATCAAGACAAAAAGTTTGTCAAACTTTACATATCACTTCAGTCCACGTCCATCAGTGGCATCAGTCATGCAATTTGAGTCTCACTTGTTTACAATCACGATTGAAAGTCTGTTGCATTTTCTCGAAAGAATTTTCCTTTAGACTTTGTAAAAGTTCGATCCACTGACTCATCTTTTGCTTTTTTGAACAAATGTGAAAATATTTGAAAGAGAAAAGATCGTGCAAATATTCTCTGCCATGCCATCTTGAATCTTGTCACATGGCCAGCAAGTCAGATAGTTTGTTCCAGGACTCCTCGTTCATAAAAATGTTACAGGTGTTGTGCAAATAGATCGTGTTCAATGGTGCTGCAGCAAAGACAGTGGAAGAAAACGAAGAAAATATCAGAAAACTTGATGTATCACCAAACAAACAGAACATTAAATAATTTCCAACAACTCCTGTAACTGATTTTCATGCTCGGGGAGCTAGACTTGCCATTGCTGCTATATTTTACCAAAAACATTTTTGTCATCAAGATGACGTTGAAATGCTTTTTTTTTTTCTGAAAACAGGCTTCAAAATTGGGGTGTGCATTATACATGGTAAATATGGTATATGAATGTCTCATGTTTCCATTGGTGAAGTTAAATTGATGGGAACAGATAAGATTCCTTTCCACCAAAACTATTACCATGCATATACATAGCCTAAAATAGTGGCTGACTAACTAAACAAGGCTCAAATTCAAATGATAAGGCAAGACCAAAACTGCAGCTTTTAAGAACCTTTTATCTTATTACAATTCATCATCATCCTTCTGCCTTGGCTTAGACTCCTCATGTGACATCCCAGCATAACTCTTGGTCAGCCGTAGCCACATGCTGGTCTTGAGCTGCTATCCCTGTGTCCCTAGTTATTATAGCTGGAAGGTGTGTTCTTGATTTCGCTGTGCGGTGGCTTGGATTCCAGTTACAATAAATTGCACTCACAGATGCAGTTTTTCTGCAAATAACTCAATACAGACTCAGAATATTTTTATAATTACATTGTAAATTAAAATTAATTATGGTCAGAACTATGTTTAACTATCATTATTATTGTTGTTATTATTTTTATTATTATTATTATTTTTCTTCTTCTTCCTCTTCTTCTTCTTCTTCTTTTTCTTCTTCTTCTTCTTCTTCTTCTTGTCAAGGCTAGAACTGAGCCAAAGATGTCAAAGGTGTCCAAAAGATTGAATAACTTGACTTTTTCTATGGTCTGCCAGTATGTTTTTGGCTTACAATCACTATAGCAAAATGTATGTTAAATACTACCCCAACAAGTCAAGTTGAGTTAAGTTATTTTGTAAATATTAATTATGTAGTTTTTCTTGATGGTTGAAATAAAGGGTCTTATTCTTGGTCAAATCCAATATAATAAGACTGGTTCAGTGGCCGGCTTAACTTCCAAGATAGTGACCTCAGAGAACAATTTTATTTGATTTAAATGGATAAATACCAACATTGGAAAAATAAACACAAGTAAGAGATAATAAAAACTACATATTTTCATGAACTGTTCAAGGTAAACTGTTTTCCTAAATATTATAAATCAGGCAAAGACAAATGTTTTGTTTAAGGGGTAGTTACAAAGTTTAAGATTAGTACATATTTTTCAAAATGTGTGTAAGAACTAATTATATCTGCGATTGTGTTGATGTTTCTTCTTTTATTTTCCAGGCTGAAATACTGAGTCAATTGAGCCACAAGCACATAATAAAATTTCATGGAGCTGTCAACAGCCCTCCCAACTTCTGCCTTGTCACAGGTAGGATTCATATTAAGATACCATATTTCCTCTGTGCCCTGCATCAGGGTTCAAAATTCTCACAAGAATCAGTCTGTACTTGGTGTATGTACAAGTAACCTAAAAGTCTACCTGCACCATAATAACTCAATATGCACAAAATGACTATGTCATACTAGTTAAGATACACTAAAATGTTGATAAATGACATTAACTAATTTTTAAGCACAGTATTTGCTACTGATGATCAGCTTTCTTACAATAGTTTGGAACTTACAAGTCTCTGCCTTTGTAGTTGGTGTACACTTAAATCACTTTTCCACAGACTCTGAATTCTCTGTCTCAGTTGTACTCTCGAGCTACATGCACAGTCATGCACCCAGAGTAAAACCCACATGCACAGCAAAGTATCTACATGAATAGTGCAGGTGTGCATGTGAAAATTTTGAACCCTGTGCATTGATCAACTGCTCCCACCCACCACTCTAGGTACTATAGGATTGTAAATTTCTTTTATAAAAGATATCTTAGTTTATACAAGACATGGAAGGAAAGCTACATGTACATGTATATGGATGTACATTACTATTGATATTAATGTTATTATTGCTATTATCGGCAGATAATTGAAATTTTATATGTGGGCCATTTTCAAGCAGCAAAAATTTGTGTTTGAACTAAAAGGCCAAACCTGATCATCATCAACCTATTTGGCTTTTTGTTCAAACACAATATGTCTATTACCATACTATATCATACCATGTGCTGTATTACTGTATGTTCTGTTTCATTTTATTTACAATATACATGTTTGACATAATGCTATCATGGTGTACTTGTCTACCAGTAATCATAATAATATTATCAAGGGGCTCCAAACAAGGCAGGACTGCATGTATCTTTAATCCTCAATAAACCTCCAATTTCTACTCTTCCTATTCCAACTACTACTAGTAAATGTTTTTAAAACAGCTGGTTATACAGCTTCACAATAATAATAAGAATAAGAATAGTAAAAATAATAATAATTATAATAATAATGATAATAATAATAATGGTAATATAATTACTTCAGCATATTCCACAAGAAAGGCATTATTGTTTCTTGGTTTCAATAGGTCTGGAATAATAATATTTTGTTTCTTTTCACAGAATATGCTTCCCAAGGAAGTTTATATGAGTATCTGTTCAACCACTCTCTGGACTTTCAGCAGATCCTCAGATGGTCAAAAGAAATTGCGTTAGGTAAATACTTATCAAAAATCACACCTTTTCAGTGCAATAACAGACTGTCCAACCACCCCGATTTAGACGGTGTAGCCCCGACTTTGCTTGGCAACCCTGCATCCCTGAGCAGAGAGAAAAAAACAGATTTTGAAGATTTCCCAAACAAAAATCCTGGATTTTACGAACTTGTCTTTCAAAAACCCGAATTTGAATTTTTTTCATAACAATAAGGGATATTTTCGACAAGCGCAATGGAACACAGCTATTCTGTTTGGTTTAGGCATTATTAGTTAGCACTACTCAGTGGATATGTTTGTCGGCACATAATTATGAAGGTCTACCACAATATAGCCAGTTTTTTTCCAAACTGAGACAGAGAATCAATTTATGATTAATTTTTGGACTCTTTACACATCAAAAGTTGACTGGGAATAGTGTTTTCCCAGCCTCTGGATTCTAAACTTTTTTTGGTGGTTGAAGGGGGGAGGGGGGGAGGGCTCGGCTCTTTGGCTTCGACACTCACCATTACCATATTTACCCTCCTTTAGGGAAGGTTGGAGGCTGGACACTCTTAATTAACAATGGTACTAATAAATAAATTTAAACTGATGAATCTGTGGAGACTTGCTTGTGCCTCTGTTGCTTGTTCATTAATTTTTGTTCACTTGATTTTGATTTTCTCGATTTTCTGATGAAAAGGATTCCAGCAATATTTCATAATTGTTTTCTTCATAGTAAGGTAAATACCTGTATATCATCAACTAAAAATGTGTAAAAAAATATGTGGAATTTGCTGTCTCTGTGACATAATTTGGACAGAAGCATTTTTTGATAAGTTGCAAAGTTTAAGGATGAATTCTTCTTCAGTTCTTCAAATAACAAAAACAGACAATGGTGTTGCATCACATAAGACTTGATCAGGCACATGCAGCAATGGTGCTTCTGTAACATGAGAAAAGAGGTGATATGGGTTTGTAATAATTTTATTTGTGACAAAAATTTTGGATGGGAAATTCTATTGGCACATCTAACACTTTACATTAAGTTACAGTTTAATGGACTGGAATCCTCCTGACAGTATACTGTATTATTCTCTTTCACTGTGAGAGGTCTCTACCAGTTTGCAAACCAGTTTTCTAATGGAAATTTCTGGTATTTAGTAATCAAGAATAGTAGTCTGTGGGGAGGTTAAAGGACTTGTGGTAAAGAGTGTTTATTGATGTGCTTTTAAAGTTTATAACTAGTTTTAATTGGCTCTAAAGCTGATAAAATATTTTGTAGGTCTGAACTATTTACATAATGAGGCACCTGTCAAAGTAATTCATAGAGATATGAAATCCAAAAATGGTAAGTTGTTAATTGAAATAAGATAATGTTCATCCAAGCTTATAATGTTCACTTGTCTAGGATTTAAAATTTTTTTATTGAATCTCAAAATTTCACAGGTCACTGCTATATATTATTCTGATGATTTCAGTTTTCCTTGTCAGGATACCATAATTTTTTTGAAAAAATGGCTTAAAATACTTCTCAATTTCAGGTTAGTTTTTGTAAGATTGCAGTAACTGAACAGCCAACCTCCCCCCATTGGTCCATCTGTTCATCCCATCCATTGGAGACTTGCGTTACTACAAAGCTACCGCAGATCTTTAAAAATATTTTAAAAGCCCTATTTTGTTCTTTGAAAAAATTTATGGCCTTTAAAGGGTCTTAAACCCACTGGAAGTTTTGCTTGTGATCTGAAAGAGCATTGAGTTCTTCCCCATGATTGCAGTACATTTTAAAACTCACTTTTAAGAAGTACTAACAGTATATTCTGTACTTCCTGGTTTGATGTTGTGAGCTACAGTCAAAAATTGGTCTTAAATTTTCTAGTTTGTGTACAGCATGTACTTTGTTAACTGTAACAACACTACTTAGTATACCACCACCAAACAGCCTGAATGTGAAAACATAAGCACATATCCCTAAATATGGTACATTCTAACAGTTTTGGTGTAAAGATTGTTTTTAGAGGTATTTTGTTGTCCTGCCAGACTAAGTTTTTTTGCCAGCTGCTTCTCAAATAACGTGGGTACATGCAGATAGAACAAGCAAAAATAGTGAACCAATGGTTTCTAGTACATGTATAATTTGAAATGGCAGAAACTCAGTATTGTAATGTACGCATTGACTAATATGATTTTGTAAATATTTTTCGAATGATTTTGTTCATATCACAGTAATTATAACAATATTAACTTGTTTTTCATTCTGACTTTTGTTTTTAGTTGTTATTTGTTCTGATCTCACAGCCAAGGTAAGCAGTTCCGGTCAAAACTGTAAATTATCATGATAATTGCTTGGGTTAGCCTTGCAGTAAGGAACTACAACTTTAGCAGGATTTACCTATTACACATTGGAGGAATATGAACATTATGTAACCTTGTGGACTAAAGTGGGCATTAGATACACCTGTACATGTACAGTTATCATTTCATTGTACATGTAGTCCTTAAAATTAAAGATCCAGATACCTAGGTAGAAGTCTTGCACTTTATAACCGTTACCCTGTTTAAATTCAACACTTTGAATATTAGATCTCATCTTGGGGTGAGAGAAACAACTCCATGTCTATGAATTTTTTTGCAAGTACTACAAGATGTATCGACCAAAGTTGTCCTACATCTGCCTAAAAGTTGCTTATTAAATTACACAAACCCTGCCTATATTGCAATGGAATAACCTCTTTTTGAGACAACTCCTCCACTGTTGAACAATATTACTATCCAAAGTTTCTGATTATCAAAGTTTTGGTTCCCACCACCAATTAATACTAAATAAAAAGTCAGACCTTATACTTTCTATGTGCAAACCTAACAGGGGCCAACAATGTTCTTCTAATCTCTTTATCACAGACTGGAATGGTCTCTCTTTACTTGTCCCACAGTCAATCAGTGAACCTTAGTTTTAAATACTGGAATTTTTATTATTGATTCTTAATGGTTCCACGTATATGGTTCTTATAAAATAAATTAATGTATTCCTGTAATTTGTAGCTAGTTCCTATTATATAGATCTATATTATTTTATACCATGCTTAGTTTCATAATTATGTATGTTTTATAGTCTGTGCAATCATTGAAATTGTGAATTACCGTTAAGTAATAGCATATAAATGGAATTAGAGCTTATTTCAGTCTCTACACATGTGCCAAATCTAAGCACTTGAAGAACTGGTTTCCAATTTACAAAGCTTACAGCTAAAAATATAATTACTACTTTACAAAACAAAATCTTGGCACAAGGAAATAAACAGCATAAGCACATACATTACATGTAACTGTTTTTAGATGTTACATACAGTAACAAAGGGTGAAATTCCTATTCTGTCTGTCCCAACTTTGATTTTCCCCACAGATCTGTGATTTTGGCACCTCTCGGTTTCTGGCGGCGACTACAAAGATGTCCCTTGTGGGAACATTTCCCTGGATGGCACCAGAGGTATGTGTTACCCTTGGGATTACGTCACCTGGTTTGCTGCCTGAACTAAAAAACCAGGAATCTGAATCTGGTACTGGATAAGAGAGAAGAATATTTTGTAGGATGAGGGGAAAGGGGGGGGGGGTGAAAGGGTTTGAATTTTATTTACAATATTTGCTGAGTATGGTACTCAGGGGTAGTGTGGTATGGTATAGTATGGTAGACAGGCAATAGGTCACGTGGTCCCTTTTAGGCCCGGCTTCCTTTATAAGGGAAAGAGGTGATGGTCCACAACACCGGCATTAGCCTACTCTTACTGACAAGTGTGTGGGTTCTTTTAAATCCCCCGGTAGAACGTTGAGAGACTAGACCAATGGGCAGGCTTAATGTCCTCAGATGGTGTGGCAAAAGAACCTCGCCCAAAGTTCAACCCTTGATCTGGCTGGGGATCGACCTTCTGGTTGGCAGTCAGAAATCTTACCAACTGTGCCAACTTCGCACACAGATTATGGATTTTATAGATAATATCCATAGAATTACTAATTCTACTGATATAACAGTGAATTCAGATTCAGCCAACCTTTTTAATCTGATTTTGGATTTAACAGATCTGAGGATCATGATGTCCATTGTGCACTGACAGATTCACATTCAGATCATTGATATACCTTTACAAAGATAAAATTAATCTTACATGTAGGTGCATGAAAATGTATAATTTGTGGATGCTGTTGTACTAAAATACTTACTGAAAGTTACAATAATAATTTTTTTTAATTACTATGCTCCTATATTAGTTTATAATTATTATAGTTAAATGTATTGAACAAATTTATTTGCTGTTCCAGGTTATTGAAAGCAAACCTGTGTCAGAGGAAAGTGACACTTTCTCTTATGGAGTGGTGATGTGGGAGATGTTAACGCAAGAGGTTCCATTTAAAGGTCTGGAAGGCGTTCAAGTAGCTTGGCTTGTGGTTGTCAAAGAAGAGGTGAGACAGATAATTCAATATTACAGTCTTACCATATTCTTCATACATGTATCTGTAACTTACAGTTCCTGAACATTTGCAATGTCTGTACAAGCAAACCATCATGGCCTCATTCACTCTTGATGCTGGTATACCTGCAAAGTAGCTGAACTATGAATAGGCCATCACCCTTGCTTGAAGTCACCAAAGTCTCGTTTAACACAAAATTCCTCTCGACCTGCAGTATGTTCATTCTGCTTACAAATGAGTGTTCTTTTCACTTTTACTGCTTTGGGAAAACAAAGGAAAAGACAGGAATGTTAGTGTGAGCTTGTTCTACTGTATATTGAATTACACTTTGTATTCCTTTGTCTTTTCCTTTGTTATTTAAATTTCTTATGTTTGTGCTAACGCCTGTTTTACAGGTGTGATCCAGACTTTGCAGGTTTGTACTTAGAAAGTGAGGCATGGAGTTGTGGGTGAAATTATCTACACTTGATATAATTATGCTTAAGCACTATATTTTTCAGACTCATGGCAGATATTCATGTAAACAGTGAGCATGAACAGTGACAACGTCTGTAGGAGTGTCTGTAATGTGTGAAAATAAGGCTTACTTAGGATGCATTTGCTGGATAAGTTGTGCTAGATGTACTGTTCCAAGATGTGAACATCCTTTCAACTTCTGCTCTTATCTGTCCTAAACTGCAATTTAACAAATTGGCTTTAAAATGCCTCTACAATGTAAGTGCCTGAATTGAACTCCTCTTCCCAGACAACTTCACAACACCTCCATTTTGTGAAGAACTCAGTTTGTGCTCTTTGCTTTAAATGTTGTTGCAAATACAGGGGCGGATCCAGAAATTTTTGAAAGAGGGGGCCCAGAAGCTATAACTTATAAAATTCTAGAAAGAGGGGCCCAAAATCCCTTAAAATGGCTTTTGAATGCTCATTTCAGTCGTTTTCTTATAAATCTTTTTGCAAATATTACACCAAAAGGGGGGTCTGGGCCCCTCCCCTAAATCCGCCACTGAAATATTATTTTTACCTACAATATGTGTGTTTCAACTTATCCACATGCCTTCAGAAATCCCTCAGTCCTTGGAAGTTCCAGTTGAGACCCATAGTTTCCTTAAAATATTTGGCTTCTGAAACACCCAACTTTTGTACAAAGCTGTGAAATAACAAATTGCATTGTTTCAGTGATATCTTTGTATTGTAGTACGAACTTTTGCAATCTCTTTGGAATTTAAAACTACAGCTGCTGTAGACAGTAGAAAGTTTCTCAAATTTCCCCCATTTTGGTCTTAAAAAGGTCTTAACTTTCTCTATATGAAACCTGTGTGAACCATGGTGTGGAACAACACAGTGCAGATCTCTCAAGTTTAGAGTTTTCCAAAGAGTAAGATTCTTGGTGGAGTGAGCGCTGAAGGTATGAGCAAATTCTAGGAGGGTCCATGTTCTCCCATAAAATTTCGAAATTTGCACTTGTCAAATCACTGGAAATGCACCAATTTCTGTGAAATTACAATAAAATGTGTGAGACTTGTGTTCAATGCTGGAGACTTGAGAGCACTGACGATGTAACAAATGATCACTTGGCAAGTAGTATACAAGATGATGCACATGATTATGTATTCAACATGTAGTAATTATTGTTTAATTTTTACATACAGAGACTGACAATTCCCAGTAGCTGCCCTGCTTCATTTGCCAAACTCATGAAGAACTGTTGGCTCACAGCTCCAAAGGTGAGTGTATAAAATAAAATGTAGTTATCCAAATCGACTCCAAGTAGACTCAAACCTGTCACTGACTCAGAACTTTACAGTACTTGAAATACAAGAATATTGAACATGTTCAACTAAAATTGGTGTTGCAGTCATAATTATCATTTATGATGAATTACAAACTTGCAAATACTATAAGGTTAATCATACAAAATTACAAGACAATCTTGTATACATGTAATCATTGAGGCCAGAATTTTTAGAAATACAGTTGCACTCACACATCTATCCACACATTTTGAGGGACAGGGAGCCTAAGCCACTAGTCATGTCTCTCGATGTTCTGATTGGAAGACTTAAGAGAACCTATGGACTTCGTGTACAGCATATTCAGTCTGACTGTAGGCTGTGCTCTGAGGTCTGGCCATATAGAGACTGCCAGAGGCACCTAACGATTAGCTACATACTGCCTACCTTACCTACCTTACCTACCTAAGTTTGCACTCAAAATTTTTCCGTTTTGTTTTAGGACAGACCATCGTTTCCACAGATACTGTCAGTCCTTGACTCCATGGATACTGATGGTAAAAAATGTGTTTGTTAACTATATACCTGTAACAGCAAATATCTTTATGATCAACCAGTCTATTAACAAAGACAAAAACAAAGACATAAATGCATCCCATAGTTATTAGCAACTGTTCCCCTTATCTGAAGAGGGCTCTATCGGGCCAAAACTGGTAGTGTGCTTCCAGAAGACCCCAACAACGCTAGGACAAAAAAGAACATTCAGAGATTTAAATATATCAACCTCAATAGTCCAACTTCAAGAGAGAAATAAGAAGTGTCCAGTTATTGTAAGGGTATGGCACTGTTGATACTTACCAAAGATTTGGGCTTTATGTGTTGAATATTATTGGAGTACTGTAAATGCAATCAAATGTCTCTTTTTGAAAATGCTAAAAACTACAGGGAGAATATTCTTGTATGGCTGGACGAAAAATGTCAATCACAAATGACACTCAAAATGAGTGAGTCAAAATGTAAGAGGTACCCAAAGATGTCATCAGAAATCCATGTACTGTATTTGCATTATATTACATTTATACTAGTTCCCATTTACACTTTACCAGATAGGATTTCGTGCACACACACAGAAATCTTTCTGTTACGCAATGTTGAGTACACAGGAGCAGTTTTTTGCAACACAAAAACTGTCTGATCTGAGACATATGCCTTTTGAAAGCATTGCTTCTCACGTTCAAAACGACATGAAGATTGTGTCAGAAAAGTGGTTCCAAGTGTAAACAGATGGCCTATCCACTATGGTTTCTGCAACAGCACGAAAGCTATTTGGTATAGTGTAAACGAGGCCTTAATCTTTGTGGTTGATCTAGACATTTATGTTGTGTGTTTGTTTTGAACTACATTTAGCTGGTCTACAAAAAGAAACGGAATCGTTCTTGACACAAAAGAAGGAATGGAAGTAAGTGAAATTATGTTCTATACAAGAAACTGATATTTATAATTTGTGGCACTGCGTCAGGGAATGCAGAGGGGGAGCATTCAAATAGAGCACTTAACGTCTGTCCTAATGGTGTTTTCAGACATCGTAACAACGAATTATTCTCTTCAGTATACTTTCTCCCCTTTTTTACCTGGATCTAGTTCTAAAAACGTCAAACAATTACATATTTTGGCTTTCCTATTTGCACATTTTCTAAACACATAAAGTGAGTGCTCTTCTTAACCACGCGTGCCAAAGGTACTTTCTCTGTGAACTGCAAACCCTATTCTCTCAATTCCGTGTATAATACCGGTTTCTTATTTTTTGTGCTTCTCCAGGAAAGAAATTGAAAGTACTTTGGAAAAATTAAAGAAACTAGAGAAAGATTTGGGTACAAAAGAAAAGGAATTGCAGGAGGTTTGTTTTGGAGTAATCAGTACGTAATTATATCTAGCAATGCTTTTGGTTTCTAAGAAATATTACTTAATACATGTATTAAATTCTGTTTGAACATGACGTTCTATAATTATGAATGTGAAGAAACAAATTATTTGTTTTAGACATGCATCTTTTTAAAATTATGTTCCATATAGGTACATGTGTATAAGTACGTTTACATGGTACATGTGTATAAGTAAGTTTACATGTATACCACGACACCTTACTGAAAAAGGCTTCCTTACCTGCTTGATGAATGCAAATTAAAGGCTCTGCCAAAATTGTGTAACTTTTTCTGTAGAAAAAATAACCATTCAAGGATCAAGCGAGAAATCATGCTATCATCACTTATCTGTGGAACATAACCGATGATTATATGACAAATAGTGCTATCATCACTTATCTGTGGAACATAACTGATGACTATATGAGAAATCATGTTATCATTACTTATCTGTGGAACATAACCGATGGTTATATGAGAAATCATGCTATCATCACTTATCTGTGGAACATAACTGATGAGTATATGAGAAATCATGTTATCATTACTTATCTGTGGAACATAACCAACGATTATATAAAAAATCATGCTATCATCACATGTCCGTTGAACAAAACCAATGATTCTATGAGAAATTATGCTGTCATCACTTATCTATGGAACATAACCAATGATTATATGAGAAATCATGCTATCACTAATCTGTGGAATATAACCAATGATTAGATGAGAAATCATTCTGTCATCACTAATCTGTGGAACCTAACCAAGGATTGTGTGAGAAATCATGCTATCATCACTTATCTGTGGAACATAACTGATGACTATATGAGAAATCATGTTATCATCACTAATCTGTGGAACATAACCAATGATTATATGAGAAATCATTCTGTCATCACTAATCTGTGGAACCTAACCAAGGATTGTGTGAGAAATCATGCTATCATCACTTATCTGTGGATCATAACCAATGATTATATGAGAAATCATGCTATCATCGCTTATCTGTGGAACACAATTAATGTTAAATCAATTCTAGTTGGTTTCGTTGAGTACAAGTTTGTGTTTTTGTGAGTTTTTAGTGAGCTTTGCTTCAGCCAGTTTAGCTGCTACATGTAATAAACAGTAGTAAGCCTGCGAGTTGCAGGAATTTCATTCTAACGTATAGAGTGATTTATTCGTGATTATAGTGTAGTCGTACGTATTTCTAACTCACCAGAGACTAATGTTTTTATCACAGAGGGAAAGTCGTCTTCTAAAGAAAGAGAAAGAAATGGAGCAGCAAGCACTTTCTAAAGTGAGTTTTCACACATCTTTAGGAGCCGAAGGGCAGTCAGTTGGGGTGAGCAAGAGAGTAGGGATGAGAATTCAAGAGGGGTAATAGCAGCTCCTTATTTCCTGTTGTGATATTTTTCTCATTTTGATCTCCGCATCATCTCATCCCTGTAGTTTTTTTTTTACTAGACGAATTTCCTCTGGGCTAATGAGAGTAGTTTTCTCCGCATTATCTGCTATTTGTCAAGGTTTAGTCTCAGCAGTAAAATAGTTTTTAACATCGTTGAGCAAGGGTTAGAACAAGCCCGGAGGGTTCCTTGATATTTCGGAAAACTTGCATTACGTTTAGCATAATTTGGTGAGTTGGCTTATCTCGAACAATTTCTAAAGTTTGCCACAGAAAAAGAAGTCTTGAACAGTGTAAGAGAACAGTGTACTCCTAAAATTTTCTCAAACGTGTTGAGACACTTCACTGCACAACTAAGTTATGTGGCAAACATCTTGTCTAACCTGTTTTGCTGCCATGAATCGTGAACATGAAGTTAGAACTGTTACAGAAGTCACTAATTCTGAACCCAATTCCAAGACACATTCCACTTGTCGTTTCTGATTATGAAATTGTCTAAAGACTTGTAAGGGGCTGATAAGTGGGTGTTCGGCTAGAGTGATGTTGCTGAAGAATTTTGTACTGATATAGGAATCGCAAGAAAAGAAAAAGAGAGAAGTAGCAAAAGCTAAACGTTAAACGTATGTTATTGTCACAGTGTTTGGCCAGCAATAAACCGCAATTTGTTCCATGCTTTTATACAATAAAGACTAAAAGTGTTGATTTCAAACATAGTCGTCGTACATTTAACAAGCATTTGTCATGTGTCAGAGGATATCTCAGTTTAGTCATTTAAAGTATTTACAATTCGAATGAGGTTCTAATAATAATTTACCTGTCAAAATGCAATTGTTGAGAGTTCCTTAGCTTATTGGTCGATTCCCAGCCGTTTTGGGCTAATACAAGAGTCTCCCTAGCTCCTGATTTTAAGAAGCTCAATTTACAGTTTTAAAACAGTTAACAAAAAGTACAGTATATGAAATGTCACATCCTTTTCTAGCTCTGTGCAAAATAGTTGCATGAGATTTAGAAAAAAAATAAACCTTCAAGTTGCGGGAAACTTGAGATAAAAAGTTAATCTTATCAACAAGGATTAAGTCAAATGTTGTCACTGTATTTCTTGATTTAGGAAAATGTTGTTAGTGACTATTTTCCCTTACTACATTAGTTACCCTTCTCAGTTTTCCCCTCATTAACATCGGGAGATTTAGTTAAACTTCTGCCGTTTCTGCAGTAGGCTTTAGTCTTGGTTGAGAATGTTTTACATGTGAGTGGACTGTTGTAGGCTGTGGCTGGGATCGTCAAATCTCATGACGTGGCAAGGTGGACTGAAGACAATGTGGTATGTTCTTCTCTGTGTAGTTTTGTACCTGCTACCCATGGTTGCTTTTCTTAACATGCCCAGATCAAGGGTCCAACATCCATTATGCAATTATCCCTGAACCTTCTTTTGGACGGCCATGCACCAAATTGCCGTAGGCGCCGCTAGCCATTGCCGTAATACCTCTGGTAATTTGCACGTTTTACGGCCACAAATGGCCTGCCCTATTCTTGCAGGTACGCCGTAGTTTTCGCTTCTTTCTTCGTGAAAAATGTTGTAAAAAGCCTGTGTGTCATGCGCACTTTTGTCTCACAAATTCTGCCTTTAAAGTCGAGATGTACGTTATACAGGGAACCTTTTGTTTTCATGCGAAGTAATTTGCTCTTTGACACAAAAAGTACAAAGTCGAACAACTCCCAATTTTATGAAAGGCTGAGAATAAACCAAGACGAAAAGTTTGCCTAGCTTCGCTGACTTCGCTTAAGTCTACATCCACACACAATTATAGTCATTCAATTAGAGTCTCAAGCCCTGCTTATGCCTATGCTTCTCTCCCAAGTGTGGACCAGGCTAAAGTTATGTCCCGTACTAAAGTTGAGTTTTAGAATATCAAATGTGTTCTAATACTGAAAAGCTGAAATAGTAATTGTTTTTGTTCTTTCAGTGTACATGGCTGATTCAAGTTGCCAGCATTTGTAAGTACACTTGATGAAGTTATGTGCACTGTCAAAGGAGGCTGTGCTGTTCACTGTTATTTCGGTTTTCATTGCTTAGCCTTTTTGAACACGTTATTTTTACATCTAAAGAATGCCTGACCTGCAAAGGTAACCACAATATTGCAAATTTTATTTAGTACTTTAAGAATTCAATGTATACAACATTTAGTTCTGCACCTCTTTACTTTGCTTTGAGGAAGTTACGGTATTTTAAAACATAAATCTTGGTGTGCTTTCATTCTTTCTGCGTTATTTTAGTGTCCTTTCAATACTGTTGATAACAAAACAGCTTTGTTAATGTCCATGGTTCAATATTGTGTATGCCTCAGAAAAAATCTGGATCTTTTGAGTTAAAGGTCATGTTTTAATTTTCTCGTTTCAAAAGAAATTACAAAAAGTATTTAGCAGCTTAATTTGATTGTGATGGCTCCGCTACTTCTCTTTTCCTTTTGGCCGTTTGAAAATCATCAAGTCCCTGTATATCCACAATATTCTTATTTGAGATTTTTTGTGAATTGGAGTACATGTTGCAGAACTTCCATTCTTCGGTCTGAAAGTCTCTGCACTTCTGGTTATTCAACGATCTGACACGTTAGTGCTGGTTAGTCAACGATGTTTTTACGTTCTTTCTTTCGTTCTCGATCTTGATCGCTCTAAATCTAATGCTTTAAGTATTTACAAGTATATATAGTCCAGATAAATCAAGGCGTGTACATTCAAATATGTATAATATGGCGTGGGAATACATTGCATTTTGCCCTAGTAAACTACTACTTATGTAGGTTTTCCTCTACGTAAAGACAAACCTTCTTCGTGAATTCGTCCCACGTACTTGTTCCCCGTCACGTACCGATGAATCTAGAATAGTACGCCAATTTTGAGGCTTTGAATAAGTTTTTTGCCTTTTTCCACTGAGATCAAGAGATCTGAAAACCCATTTGGTGATGTTTCCCTTGTACCCGCCACTTATATCTCTATCGTTCATAATAGTCTATAAGATATATATTAAGAATCTCTAAAAATATCAAAAACTTTACGTGTCACAATAGATCTATCTTAAAATCCAGAAAATAGGATTCAAAGCACCCTTAATCGTTTGCATTTGCACTACGGTTATATTATAAAGTTCCAAGATCTCAAAGCATGATGGGAGCTCTTGTTGTACCACAAGTTTCCCGGCATGCTTCCTTAGTGCCTGGTATATCGCGTTTTGCAGATGTCAGTATGTCTTTACAGCTTTATAAATGTTCGAGGGTGGAAGTGGAATCCGATTTGACTTCAGATATTAATGATTAGTTCTTAGTGGTTCACGATTCATCTACAAATGTAATCCACGACTCATTCTATAGTAAGTGAAGTAAGTCATGTTTCAAAGCTGTTGCTCATTAGTCATGGTTCCATAAGTTTCAAAAGCAAAAATTCTTGATTCCTGCTAATTTTTCGGACATGATGATGTTTCTACCCCGAACATTTTTGTTTTTGTTTGTAATAATTTCTTCTGTTTATTTCGAACTATTTCCCAGGTGGTCACAAAGATTTGGCGGATTACGTTGATCTCTTTCACACCAACCACATCACTGGAAAAAGGTAAGGCACAATAGATATTTTATACGGTTTCAAGTGGCTTGTATCCGTCAGTGAGCACACCTTACAGAGGGGAGGGGAGGGGGGGGGGGAATTGCTTTTGTGAAGGTGGAAAGTAAGTTACCATCTGCTTTTATTAACCCAGCTCCTGTAAAGACGTGTTTCACATGCATACTATGTTTGGTCAAGTTGATGGAAACACATAAAACAATCAGTAATTTTATTTGTCCCGAAAGTAAGAGTTTAGTGTTATGTCATGTATGAAGCTTGCAAGTTAATGATAAAATCGACACCGAGAGATGTAGTAAGCGGGGTGCCCTTCCTCTGTATTATTTACTGTTGTAGACCATGAGTCTGCAGTTCGCGTATTTATTTTATACTTCCGTTTGATGACGTCATTGTTTTCTGTTTTAATCTAAATTAATATATTCGTTCGTGATCGTCGTTTTTTTGAAGGTTGCACTAGTTTTCTCCGTTCTTCAGCGGAGTTTCCTGCCTGAGACCGAGAAGCAGTAGTAATTTGGAGTGTTTTTCATATTTTCCAAACCCTGGAGCAACGTGCTCCCTTCGTAATTAATTTGTGTTTGAAAGATAAAATGTGGAAGAAAGATACTACAGCGCGAACTCATCGGGTAAACTTTGTAACTCGAACAGTACCATGTACAATCCCATATTCTAAAAAACAACAGTTAGATGCCTCGTTGAGACGTAGCCAGATTTTACGGGATTTTGATTTTGAAAATCAGATTCTTAAAAATGGGATTTCCTGCCTTTTGGTTTCTGTAATAAGGAGAGATTTTGTAGTGTGAGTGCTGACTACACCCCTGGATTGTCTTGACCCGTAGCAAGTTGTGTGGACACACTACCATTAGTTGCCATCAAGTGCGGTCTTTACTTGTTTTACCTGCAATCTAGGATGCACAAGTTGAAAAAAAAAGTTTATTATATAGCATAATATATGTACATGATACAAACTTCATGACCGACAATATTCGTATTTGCAAGTTCTTTGTTGACTTTTGGGGCGGTCTTCACTTGACACGATGAACCACGGGCCTATGCAGATTTTTGCGAAATTGCCATAAAAAAAACTTGTAAGCCAGTGTTTACTTGGCTTGTAGGCAGGTATGTGCGTAGCCGTTGAAACACCCGATTAGTAAATTGAAATCAGAAACATAACGGATTTTCTTGGGGCACCCGAGCAGTCTGTTTCACAGGTTCTTTATTTATCACCGCAAATGGTACAATATTACCGGGAAGACAACAAATGCTGTTAAAATCGGAGATCAGCTCATATCGTTTAGAAATTACAAACAGTTTCAGGTTCGACTTGTACCAATAAGCTAATTAGAAAACTTATTGTTTAGGGTCGACCAGTAGCTGCTTGAAGCGGATCTCTGATTGGCTAAACGAACAATAACGACAACAACCATCACCTTAAAACAATACACAACCAAACAAATTCAAAAGAGCTGCTTTGTAGAACTATCAAAATAAGAGACAATAGAGCTACATCCTTACTGATTGTTTATGTCTGGTGCTGCAGATTGCTACAGTTGGAAGACGAAGGGTTGAAATCACTGGGTGTGGACTCGTTCGGCCACAGGATGGAGCTCATGGTACTGAGAGACTCTTTAACTCATGTTAACCCTTTTACTTCATTTACATACTTAAATTAAATAATGGATTTTCTCTGTCATCTTTGTCAGGAGGTACCAGATAAAAAATGCGTCTCGTCAATATATTAGTAGGGTTCGTACTGGTCTTGAAAAACCCGCAAAGTCATGTCATAGGATTTCAACATTTCAATATCCACGTAGAATTGGAAAACCTGGTCGATCAAAACTGGTCATGGAAAGTAATGGAAAATATATATGTGTGTGTAAACAATGTATGTTTGAGGATCCATCATTTTGCGGGACATTTTCAGATTACTAGGACATGAACTTGCTGGAATGCGTAGAGATTGTAAAAATCGTGAAAAGTCTTGGGATTTATATTTTGAAAGTATCCACGAACCCTGCCCAGGCATTCTTTATTGTATGATACCCAGCAACATGCTAACAGTCTCAGTTTATTTTAATATCACAGGAGCAAGTCAGCCACCTGAGGAGTGAGAGCGAACTCCTGGTTCATTTTCCACCGTTATTAAAGGTTTGAAATACTAGCAATTTCTTTTGGAAGGCAATTTAAGGAGTATTACCTGCTTAAGGTTACCGTATAGTTTGAAATAGGTTAAATTATCAAAACTGATTTTTCCATGGAATAAAATAGGCCGTAAG